>JANTPZ010129640.1:0-18144 GCA_025593235.1 Vachellia pachyceras
ATTTAATTATAATATTTTGTGCATCTCTATCTTATTATGTCCCATTTGATACATCTTTAGCACATGTCGATATATACGATGATTTGGAATTTGGTTACGGAGACCGTTGTCTCACCCCGTTGCTCTTAACATTTTTTTCAGGGAATAGTTCTGGTGCTGGTATGTTGGGGAGAATTGCGGAGGCTTAGATATCTCGACATATCTCTGTAAAGCCTTTATTGTTATATATGCGGTAATTGAAGTATATTGCCATCTACAGGGCTCATTTTGCGAATTGTGATTTTAACTGTTTAGTTGCATGATTTTTTTGAGGATATATTTCCAGTAAGTGGGCTGTTTGAAGGCTTGATGCCTCTATAGTTGATGATAGTATATTGTGGATCCACAAACTGTTGATTCTGAATTTTGTGTTATCTGTTGGGTTATAAATGTAAACTTTTCAAAGTTATGATTTATTATCCGATTGTTTTATTAAATATTTATCTACCATGACTAATATTCTTAAGAATGAGTTATTATTTGAGTTAAGGAAACGATTATTACAAATTTGGTATCAGAGCGTCTAATTCTGCAATCTGTGATGCATTGCATATAGTGGCAATATACTCTTTTACACATATTCTCCCTTTTGTTTGTGTTTGTGTTGCCTTGAGTGTGTATTCATGTGGCATGGTGGGTTTCATCCTTAGATGTGGAGAATGGCGAACATACGAAGGACTGATTCTACCATTAATCCTCGTATTGATGCTCCTAAGCCACAGACGAATCAGGAGAATGAGGCTCTTTTGATCCGTTTCAGAGAAACGATTTTAACTGCTGTGGAGGCTAGGTTTCAGCAGTTTGAGGAAGACTTCAGGAAGACGAGGGAAGAAAGGTTTCATATCCCTGAGGATCGCAGGGTACCGGAGCCTAGTGTAGAGAGATCTGTGAGACCAGAGCCTAGCAACTCAACTGAGCGGGATGCCTATGAGAAGAATGATGATGGTGAGGGTTCATCACAGCCCAGTCAAGAGGACTTATCTATCAGTAGAGTCTGGAAAGACGTCCACTGTCACAATCCCGAGCAATTCCATGGAGATTTGGACACAGCTAAGGCATAAGCTTGGATTGAGAGTTTAGAGACAATCTTCCGAGCGGTAGTATGTAACAAATATCAGAAGGCTCAGGTAGCCATTATCCTATTGAGGGATCGTGCTCAAAGATTGTGGCAGAGCACAGGTGGATTGGATGACTCCAGGATGACTTGGAGCGAATTTAAGACCAAATTTCTAGATCATTTTTTTCCTCCAGCATTGAGGCAGGAGAAGGAGACTGCATTCTTTGCTCTTAACAAAATGACATGCATGAGGATGAGTTCATTGCAACTTTTATTGACTTGTCCAAATACGTGACCTATCTTCAGCAGAAGGATGATCCTGAATGGAAGTCTCGTCAGCTAATCATTAAGGCCAGACCGGAGCTAAGGCCTTTCATACGCCTGGAGCCATTTAGAAGCTTTGAGGATGTTTGTACCTAGTTAAGGGTGGCAGCGCGTATGAATCGTGATATAGATGGTGTGAAGCCCAAGAACATCCAGGGAAATTTTTCGTCATTTACTAGACCTACAGAAGATGTGTCTAAGATGTTAGGGGCTAGTTTTGGAAGTACTAGGAGCTTTAGCAAGAATAACTAGAGTCAGATCAAGGCCGCAGTCAGAGTCATAAGGGTGGATCTAGGCAGAGTTTTATACAGAGGAGACAGGGACAGAGGAGCCAGAAGGGAGGAAGTCAGTTATCGTGAATCAGATATGTCTGCCCTAAGTGTTAATGGTCCATACCAAAAGTGTGGAAAGACTCATGCTGGTCAGTGCTGGAAATGTTATAGATACCACAAGTTTAGGCACATTGCGCGCTATTGTCCAGAGGTGCAATAACAGCAGACAACCTAAACAGCCATCCTACTGTTCCTGGTAGAGTTTATGCCACAACCCATGAGGAGGCTGGAGCGTCTCCTAATGTTATCCGAGGTATTATTTCTCTTCAAGGTCATGATATTGTTGCCTTGTTTGATTTAGGAGCTATGCATTCATTTATATCGTATGATTGTGCCAACAAGTATGAGTTCCCTATTTCTGTTTTACCTTATAATATGAGAATTTCTACCCCCGCTGGGGTTGTTGTGATGACTACTTGTGCTTGTATGGGTCTTACTCTTCGGTTTGAAAATTGAGTTTCTGTTGTGGATTTGGTATGTTTGCCACTTAAAGGTATCGACGTAATTATCGGTATGGACTGGTTGGTTGACAACGACGCTGTACTTCACTGTAAGCGAAGGGTAGTGACCTGCGCCGCTAATGCTATATTTATGCAAGCTCCTGTATTTCCTATGATGTTATCGACCGCACAAGCAGAGAAGTGTATTCGAAAGGGGTGTCAAGCATATATGGTCTTCTTCTTTGCAAGTATAGATAAAGAGGTTGTAATCGATCACATTGAGGTGGTAAGAGAGTATCCTGAGGTGTTTCCTGAAGAGATATCGAGACTACCTCCAGAAAAAGAAGTGGAATTCTCAATTGAGCTGGTGCCTGGAACTACCCCAATTTCTAAGGCTACATATCGGATGGCTCCTACAGAATTAGCTGAACTTAAGAAGCAAATAGAAGAGTTGTTGGAGAAAGGGTTTATCAGACCTAGTGTGTCTCCTTGGGGATCACCAGTTTTATTCGTGAAGAAGAAGGATGAAAGCTTGAGATTATGCATTGATTATCGACAGCTGAACAAGGTGACTATCAAGAACAAGTATCCATTACCGAGAATTAACGACTTATTAGATCAACTGGTTGGATCATTGGTATTCTCCAAGATTGATCTACGATCGGGGTATCATCAACTAAGAGTTCGAGTGGAGGATATCTCTAAGACTGCCTTTCGGACAAGATACAGGCATTACGAGTTCTTAGTAATGCCTTTCGGATTGACTAATGCACCTGCAGTCTTCATGGATTACATGAACAGAATCTTCCGGCCATACCTAGATCAGTTTATTGTGGTATTCATTGATGATATCTTAATCTACTCCAAGAATGAAGAAGAGCATAGAGAGCATCTTCATATTACACTGCGTGTATTGAGGGATCATTAGTTATATGCTAAGCTGTCAAAATGTGAATTTTGGCTCAAGGAAGTAAAATTCCTTGGTCATGTTGTATCTGCTGACGGAGTAGCTGTTGACCCTAATAAAGTAGAAGCGGTGTTGCAGTGGGATCCCCTGAAGTCTGTGATTGAAGTGAGAAGTTTCTGGGATTAGCTGGTATTATAGAAGATTTATCAAGGGCTTCTCTCAAATCGCAATGCCATTGACTAAGTTAACTAGAAAGGATCAACCATTCCTTTGGACCGATCAGTGTGAGGCAACATTTCAGGAGTTAAGACTAAGTTGACTACAGCTCCAGTGCTCACTTTTCCCGACCGTAATCATCCATATGTCTTATACATGGATGCATCTAAAAAGGGTTTAGGGTGTGTTTTAATGCAAGATGGCAGAGTTATAGCTTATGCTAGGCAATTGAGACCTCACGAGGTGAATTATCCTACTCACGACTTGGAGTTAGCAGCAGTGGTTTTCACCTTGAAGATTTGGAGACATTACATGTATGGATCACAATTTGAAGTATTTAGTAATCACAAAAGTTTGAAATATTTGATTGATCAAAAGGAGTTGAATAACAGGCAACGTCGGTGGATGGAATTTCTAAAAGATTATGATTTCGAGTTGAAGTATCATCCTGGCAAGGCTAATATGGTTGCAGACGCCTTAAGTCATAAGTCGGTGCACTTATTTTGTATGAGCTTAGAGGAGCAAAGATGGCTTGAGGGATTAAGAGATCTTCATGTAGTCCCAGACCTAGAGAGGGCTACTTTAAATGCAGTCCTTGGTGATTATGGGTTTTATCAAGAGTTCAGGGACGCTCAGATGAAAGATGATCAATTAAGCAAAATTCAAGGGGAGTTAGAGCATGATGGAGTCCCAGATTATGACATTGGGAATGGAGATATCTTGAGATATAAGAAGAGAATTTGTGTCCCCAATAATGATGAAATCAAGAAAACCATTTTGGAAGAGGCTCATTGGAGTAAGTATGCTATGCATTCAGGGATTTCAAAGATGTATAATGACTTAAAGCAACAATATTGGTGGCCAAACATGAAGAGAGACGTGACGAATTTTATGTTGAAGTGTTTGACATGTCAGAAAGTTAAGATTGAGCATCAAAAGCCACCGGGATTACTTCAAAGTATAGAGATTCCCCAATGAAGTGGGATAGCATTTCTATGGACTTCATCATAGGATTGCTGCATACCAGGTCTAATCATGATGCCATCTGGGTGATTGTAGATCGATTGACAAAGTCAGCTCATTTTCTACCAATTGCATCAAGTTATACGCTCGAGAGACTTGCTCAAAAGTATGTGGATGAGATAGTAAGATTGCACAGGGTACCAGAGAGCATAATTTCTGATCGAGATCCAAGGTTTACCTCTAATTTTTGGAAGGCATTGCAGGGAGCTATGGGAACGAAATTGAAGTTTAGTACAGCTTATCTTCCCTAGACCAATGGTCAGACAAAAAGAACGATACAGACCCTGGAGGATATGCTTAGAACTTGTGCTATTGAACTTCCAGGAAGTTGGGATAAGCATCTTCCATTAGCAGAATTCGCCTATAATAACAGTTACCACTCTAGCATTCAAATGGCCCCCATATGAAGCTTTGTACGGAAGGAAGTGCAGATCACCTTTGTGTTGGACGGAATTAAGTGAAAGAACTGTGATTGGTCCTGATTTAGTAGAGGAGACAACGAAGAAGATCGAGATGATTTGCCAGAAATTGTTGACTGCACAGAGCAGACAGAAGAGCTATGCGGACAGATGGTGTCGACCTTTGGAGTTTGAAGTGGGTGACCACGTCTTTCTTAAGGTTTCGCTAGTAACTGGTATTGGGAGATCCATTAAAGCAAAGAAGTTAACTCCTTGATTCATTGGTCCGTACGAGATTTTGGAGAGAATCGGACCAGTTGCTTACCGACTCGCCTTACCGCCGAACATGTCGAGGGTGCACAACGTGTTCCACGTATCACAGTTGAAGAAGTATCACCCAGACCCATCACATGTCATTATACCTGAGGAAGTTGAGTTAAGGGAAAATATGACTTATCAAGTAGAGCCTGAAAGGATTGTGGACGTCCAGGACAAGCAATTGAGGAAAAAGACCATCAGGCTTGTGAAAGTCTGCTGGAAGGGAATGACACTAAGAGATGCTACGTGGGAAACTGAAAAGCGAATGCGATGTGATTTTCCCTCCCTTTTTGGGTTAGGTATATTGATGTATTGCGATAGTGATTGATGTGAATATTTGTGTTATGTTTTGATGGTATTGTTATGATGTTATTCTTAAGGTTGTTTCGTGTGACTTGAATCTTGTGATTGTATTTGGTGTTGTGGTTGATTCCCTCATTTCCATCGTGAATTTTGGGACAAAATTCCTAGTTTGGTGAGTAGAGTTGTAACGTCCCATCATGACCCAAAAAAAAAACAGATCAGCTTTGGCGTGCACGGCAGATTTACGCAGGAAGTGGGGAGGTTGCTTGTGGAAGATGCTTTGGGGAGTGGTCAATCAGCTTCTAAAAAAAATTAAGAAGGCAAGCTAGGCAAACATGTGGGGAGTATTATAAATACCCCCACCCATATCACATTCCACACACACTCCTCACCCCACACACTCACGCGCGCACACCCACTTCCACCGAGAGAGGGACGCCAAGGAGAGGAAGAGAGAGAGGGAGAAGAAGAGAAATGTATTTCCAGTCTAAAGGTTTTACTTCTGGGATTATTTAGACTGATTGTGAAAATTGTTGGTTTTGAGCACGGGGATTTCTGCTTGTTGGTTCTGGGATAGTGTTATCTTTGCTTGGCGAGAGGTAACCACTTTCCACTGATCATAGATACTGATGTTTTGCTTTTGAGTTTATTTGATATTATGCTCCATGAAATGATATATGGATTTTCTATTGGAAAAATGTTTAGTGGGACTGGTGATTTCTGGAGAAATATATTTATAAATATGAAAACAAATTTATGGATGGCTACGATTGCAGCCACGAGAGCTAGACCGTTAGGTGGCTACGGTTGCACCGAAACAGATCTTATTTGATACATGCGATGCTGGTAGGTGGCTACGGCTGCATCCACGTGATCCAACCGTGAGGTGGCTACGGCTGCACCAAAACGGACCGTTAGGTGGCTACGGCTGCACCGAAACGGATGATATATGGTTAAGAAAGCACTGGTGGGTGGCTACGGCTGCATCCACAGGGGCAACACCGTTAGGTGGCTACAGTTGCACCGAAATGAATGACATCTGATTAAGGAAGCACTAGTGGGTGGCTACGGCTGCATCCACAGGAGCAACACCGTTAGGTGGCTACGGCTGCATCGAAACGACTCTTGTCTGATTATTAAGATATTGGTGGGTGGCTACGGCTGCATCCACGCGAGCACGACTGTTAGATGGCTACGGCTGCACCGCAACGGGGATAATTTATTAAGTGCCGGTTTGTTACAGAAGAGATTTAAATGATTTAATTATAATATTTTGTGCATCTCTATCTTATTATGTCCCATTTGATACATCTTTAGCACATATCGATATGTACGATGATTTGGAATTTGGTTACAGAGACTGTTGTCCCACCCCGTTGCTCTTAACATTTTTTTCAGGGAATAGTTCTGGTGCTGGTACGTTGGGGAGAATTGCGGAGGCTTAGATATCTCGGCATATCTCTGTAAAGCCTCTTTTGTTTTATATGCGGTAATTGAAGTATATTGCCATCTACAGGGCTCATTTTGCGAATTGTGATTTTAACTGTTTAGTTGCATGATTTTTTTGAGGATATATTTCCAGTAAGTGGGCTGTTTGAAGGCTTGATGTCTCTATAGTTGATGATAGTATATTGTGGATCCACAAACTGTTGATTCTGAATTTTGTTATCTGTTGGGGTATAAATGTAAAATTTTCAAAGTTATGATTTATTATCCGATTGTTTTATTAAATATTTATCTACTATGACTAATATTCTTAAGAATGAGTTATTATTTGAGTTAAGGAAATGGTTATTACATTGCATATCAATTTAATCCTACGTGGAGTTGCCTTTCTTCCACCCCCTTTATGACACCATGACCATTTCTCTCACCCATTATCCTAGGTCACATAAATTTCTCAAATTCTCTCTCTCTCTCTCTCTATGTGGTGCTGCCACCTCCTTCAGCAAGGTAAGGCGGCCGGTGAGGGTGAAAGCCAAAGTCTTCGGTGAACTATGAATCCACGTGGGTTTTCGAATATTGAAGAGAGAGGAATGACAAAAGGATTATAAGAGATGACAATAATGGAGATTTTGAGAAAGGGGGAGAGAGAGATGGCAATGGCGTCATAAAGGGGTGGAACCACAAAAGGGAAGACAACTCCATGTAGGATTTAATTGATACAATATGGCGTGTTTTCATTGGACAGTACATAGGTGACATAGGACACTGGATGCATGCAAGAATTTCTCAACATGTTGCTCCTTCTATGAATAAAAAACTTACATACTTTCAAAATTCCACATCATTCATACCTTCTTTAGTAAAAATATTCCAATTTATCTTTTTTACGGGTCCCAACGAATATATTTTATAATTGGTTATAGAGGGAGAGAATTTATGAAATATAAGATTAAAAAAGAGGATAATTTAAACATATTTATTGAAAAGAGCGGACCTTTGGAGCGTGATAAATGATAAACCACATAAGTGACTCCATTTAATGGTTGAGCTTTCTCCTTGTCACATGAATCTTGAATTCTTGGCGATTTTAATAGACCGATAAAACAATTTAATTGGACGGTCAGACTTATGATTTATAACATCTAGAAGAAGTCGGGCCTAAATGGGCCATTCTTGTAGGGCTGCTGATTTAAAATGGCTGTTCCTACAGGGTTGTGGGATAACCCATTTTAACCCCATCAATTTTCTTATTTATTAATTTTAAAATTTTTGACTTATTTTTTAATTACTTTTCATATCTTATAACTTTCACTTTTCAATTATATATTATTATAAATATTTTTATTTGTTTAACTCTATTGTAATCTCCAAGCATATTTACTAAAAGTGTTATTATTTACCATGTTAAGTACTTCTCGTGGATTTTAAAAAAAAATCCACTCAAATTTTAAGAATATTTAATTTGATTCCCAACGGTTTTACAAAAAAATTGTCCATTCATAAGTTTGATTTGAAGTATTTAATTGATGTAAGATAAATAAAGAAAACAATTCTATAATTATATTTGAGGATATTTAAATATCATGTAAAGTATTCTATATTTAAAAGAGAAGCAAATAATACACATATATTGAATAATAAAGAAGTATAATCATTGTCTCGTGAATGATTTTGTTGACAATTACTTAATCTATTTATGAAAAAGGATAAAACATTTAATCATTTAATAACATTTATGTTTCAAATTAAGAATTTTATTATATAAGGTTAATTTAGTTAAAAAAGATGTAAAAAATAGTTTTTGGTTAATTGGGCGGGCCTGATTATGCTTGAGCCCACGAACAAACGATATGGGCTTCAAAAATCACCTTCCATTTTCAATCAGTCTTAATTGGGGCGATCTCGAGCTCATGCATGGCCGGCCCTTTCGGCCGGCTCTAGTTTGAATATTCATGCGTTTTAGATCAATTTTCTTCATCCCCGGCCAGGAGGTTTTTGGTTTTCGGCTTTGGTTCTTTAGCCAATCGGGTCCCTTTTTATATCAGATCGGGTCCTAGGAATCTGGATGAGTGGGTGTGACGTTTTGGGCCTCGCTTTGAAAAATTGAATGAATTGATGGGCTAAACCATTTCATTAAAGCGTATTATTGGGTCGAAATTGAGGCCCAATGTAAACGGCAAGAAACACGTCATTTCAAAAGATACTTCACTTTTAGTTGGATCGACATACCTATATGATCAGAATTAAAAGACTTGTTTGACTTACTCCATTATCCGTAGGGACAGGCCCAATTGATCATTAGTTAAGTGCCCTACCCTTGGATCGTGGGTGAACCTAACCCTTTTTCTAAAATTTGTGTAAAAAAAAAAAGAGTTTCACTTTTTGAGTTCTGGGACGAGAGAGTTTGAGCCGAGAATTGGAATGTCTGAGCCTAAAACAAGACAATATCCTATCCTATTCGAAAGTTTCAAGTCTATGAAATGGCATTATCCTTATTATAACCTTCAATTTTGATTTCTCTCAGCATTTAATGTACTTTCTCTAGTTTTATCCCTACTTAATTATATATACCTCCCACATTTTTATTTTCCACCAATTTTCTCTCATTTCCTTTTCCTGCTTATTATCTCTTACACTTATGATCTCTGTAAATAAGAGTGACTTTGGAAAACAAGCTGCATTTTTCACATATTTACTATTTAACAAATTTTAACCAACCTTTTCATCTATATAATTCCGTCATTACTTTTATAAATAGGGGCGGAAGGAGTATTAAATAAATTAATTTTTATAACTAGTAGGAGGTCTGATCTAATAGAACAAGCTAATTCTCACAACATGATGAATTAAATTTGATTTCATATATGAAATGCCACCTATAGAAGGATACACATGGTCAAAAAAGTTTCTATAACTCAATTCAGGAACCATAACTATTTATTACCATTTGAATTTCATTTATGGGATTATTAACTAAAATTTGAGTGGATAGATATGCTAACATTTAACACATGAGAGTACCTTAAAAGCTTAAACAGTGAAATATAACTAAAGGAAGTATATAGTTAAAAAAATTTCTATAACTACATTTGGGCGTCATAACGATTTACCGTTTGGTACCCAATACTCCCAAAAATTACGCTGTTAAATTACGCTGGACACAAAGAAACCAGGTGAGATCAAAGCTTGAGGGAGAAGAGCGCAGATTGTCTTGTAGATCGAAGCTTGAGGGAGAAGATGTGATGGGGGATGATGTCAGAGGTGGTGGTGGCAGAGGTTGGAGGCTGACGGAGGTTGGTGGTGGCTGAAGGTAGGGGGAAAGGGCAAAATGGACAAGATCTTAGTTCCATAAAACTGGATTCTCATAAAGGGTTGAAGGAAGTGTTAGTTCCATAATTTGATGGAATTGACACTAGGACCGGTAAAACGGGCTCAATCCGCAAGTTTAGGCAGGTTCGGGCCGTCTAAATGGCAGCCCGTAAAAAAAGGGGCCCCTTTTGTATTTTTAAATTTTTTAAAAATAAACCTTTTATATTATTTAATAGGAAGAAGATGATGTTTCAATAGCTTTAAATATTATTTTAAATTTTATTATTTTATCTTAAATACAACTTACTTTGGAGATTGTTGATTATGTATTTTAAAACATTATTGATTATATTTTTTTAGAAATGTATTGTATTTTTCTTCCGAAAAATCAAATGAGCTTGGTAAATTTATTATATTATGTTTTTAAAAAAAAATTAGTAAAATAAAAAAGAAAAAAAGTAGCAGGCTGGCAGGCTCATGTCAGGAGCCCGTTAGAGGTCGGCTGCACAACCTGATGCTGTGCAGCCCGCGGGTCGACGGGCCAACCCGTTTCCCGACAATAATTGACACTTCCATAAAATCCAATTCAAACTTACGAAACAAGCTCATTTTTGGATTCCTCCAAGGCCTTGGTTCCCATGCTATCAAGTTGGGCAATAAAGATTCCCAAATTCTTAATAACAGACTTATAGAGACTCATGAAATTTGTCTAGTTTTTCTCAGTGGGTATGAAAATCTTATAATTTGTTATACGCTTAAGAATTAATTAAGATAATACATTGGATTAATAATGGACATACGACATAGATTTGACATTATTAATTTAATTTTTTGGTCTTTGGATGATATAAGATCAGTTGGATAAACAATGGATAGTGAAGATTTTGTGGTGTGGGCAAATTAATGCTACATAATGGGAAGATATATATAGTATGCTGCATTTACAGGTGTGTTTGGTTGAGAGAGTTATTAACAAATTCATTGTATGTAATACGTTGGGTGAATGTCCCATTTTGTACTTCTCACATTCATTCATGCATGTGTTACACAGTTTCATTTCAGTATGATCCCTACCCCATAATTATGACCTCATTAACATAAATTATTATTTATTCATACATTTCAGGCACTACCAGAAAATGTTATTTAGAGACGGATTTTCCATCGTTAAATGGCATCTTTCTGGTAATGAGCTCTCGGTGCACCATTTTTCCCAAATAGTTTGAAATTGGTATTGTTGGAATATGGGCTAATCCACCGTTATTGGATTAGGCCTAAAATGTGTTTTGGGGCAAAAATACAAATAAGAGAATTTGTGGGAACAAAGTTGTAATATTCTCAAAAGTGTGAATTTGAAAATTAGATCCTATTTGCGTGGGAATGGTTTTCTGATGGGCAGTTATATTCCTTTAATTAATAAAGGATAACACTCACGTTCTTTTCAAAACACACAATAGACGGGAGACACAACGCATGGAGAAACTTTCTTTTCTCCCGCTTCCATTCTCTGAAAAGATCCCTTCTCCTCTCCTCTTGCCTTCGGTGCTTTTGCTGTGTCTTGTATTTGGATCCACCATTGTGATCCGAATTCCGCATGGGTATATGTAGATTCGTAATTCGGCATCTCCATGTACGCCCGAAATCCTACATGTATACATTAATTGATATCTATATTTTTTAGCTCAGATTCACTCTTTCAAGTTTTCCTCAATACACATCCAAGCTTTAATTTGCCTGGTCAAATTTTAGGAAAACCCATTTTTTTTCAAAAAATCTATTATTTTTATTTGAGTTGTTATTTGCCTCTCTCTCTATTCATGTTTTAATGTTTTATTTGGTCTAAATTTGTTTGCTTATAAATTGATTGTGCATGGTAAAATAAAAAATATATTTTTTCTTTAATCAGATTATCATACTCATTTACTATCAGAACATTTTAAATAAATAAAGGAAATTCTTAAATTTCATTATATTTCTATCTTAAAATTCAACGACGTTCAAATTTTATCTCTATTTAATAATAATATTATTCTCTATGAGAATAAAGTTAACATAATAATTAATATTGGGTAAAATTTTATATTCATATGAAAAATTTAGTAATGTAACTTACAAATATGACAAAAAATTACTAAAAATCTTATGTTGAATTCTGATAATTATCTTTTTTTTCGATTACAAAGCACGAGGCACTAGGCCGTATCCCTATCTAAAAAAGACTGTAGAAACTTCGGAGGATCGACAAAAACGGTTGCCCCTTCCATCACGTTCAACGCCGCTTCAGCTACAGCATCCGCCACTTGATTCACTTCCCTGTGGCACCACTCTACCGTCGCATCCCAATCACGGTCTAGGAAATTCTGAATCTCCATACAAAGGTCAAAGTACAAATGGTTGGCATGTATTTCTAGTGCCAGGGTGTCTACCAACTCCAAACAGTCAGTCTCGATCACAATCTTCTTCCATCCATTATTCCACGCTCTCTTGAGACCCCACACAACTGCCCAAGCTTCTGCATAGAAGCTATCACCTAGACCTAAGTTACACATAAATCCACACAACACTTTCCCATTATGATCCCGGGCTACTCCTCTGCATGCCGCCTTCAATCCACCCCTCACACTCGTGCCATCCACGTTCCACTTAACTAAGCCCACAAATGGAGCCTTCCACCTAGCAAGGTTGTCCACTCCAACATTAACATCTTGTAAAGGGCTTCCTGCCCAGCGCGCCACTGCACGAGATTTGGCGATCACCTGATAATGCCCAACCGCTTTTCCCTGGAACACTCCTGCATTCCTATTCAACCATAAATGCCGATATAGGATAGGAAACCATATCGACCATCAAACATCCATGATCTTGACTTCCTGTTTAATACTCCAAGCAATCCACTTATCAACCTCCAAAAAAGAATAGAAGTTACTACATAATTGAGGCGGCACTAAAAGCTTCCAGCAGTCCGCAGCCACTTTACAATCTCTTAAAACATGGATTGTGTCTTCCTTTGCTGCCCCACAAGCACTACACTCTTCAGTTCCTTGCATATGTCTGGCAGACCTGCACACATTCGTCAACAAGCGGTCTTTCATGCAAAGCCACAGAAAATGCTTGACACGTTGAGGAACCCCAAGTTTCCAAATATGACGCCCTGTGTTGCTTCGAGATGGCGGCATACTAGGCCCCAAAGACTTGTAAGCGGACTTGACTGAGAACTCCCCATCTTCTGTACTTCTCCAAATAAGGCGATCCTCCCTGCTCTCGTTTGGTGGTGGATTCCTATCAAGTACATCAAGAATCATACGAGGCAAGACTCGAATGATCTTGTTCCACCGCCAATTCCCAGATTCCGTTATGTACTCCGCTACACATTCATCCTGCATACTTAGATCAATAGGCTAGATCGCATACTGTTTCAGTAGTTGCAGACCTGGAACCCAGTAATCATCCTAAAACTTCACCTTGTGTCCGTCGCCTAGTTTCCATCTGATCCCACTTAGGACCTGCTCCTATACTTCCTTAATTCCTCTCTACACCTAAGATCCTCTCTTACTGACTGCAATATTAGGCAAGAGATTCGAACCGCATTTGTACTTCTCACGAATAAACTTAACCCACAACGCATACCTTCGGTTTTCAACCCTTATCCTAACTTCATCATGAATGCTTTATTTTGCCTTTGAGCATTTCTTATCCCGAGACCCCCTTCCTCCTTACTACAACAAACTTCATCCCAGGAAACTAAATGGACTCTCTGGTTATTGGTCGAGCTGCCCTAGAGGAACATTCGATTCCTTTTGTCAATCTCATCACAAATACTAGCTGGTAAGATAGTGGATTGCATGGTATATATTGGGATCGCAGATGCAACTGACGTGATCAGAGTATGTCTCGCCTCTAGGGAAAGACTGTGGATCTTCCAGTTAGCAAGGTGTTTATCCATTTTGTTTAAGATCTCATGATATGTACGTTTTGACACTCGTTTGTGCAATAACGGAACCCCTAGATACCTTCCCAGATCCCTTCCCAGATCTGTAGTCGGAGTGAATCCCAAAAACTCACTGATCTATCGATGCCTAGCCTGGTTCATGTTCTCAGAGAAGAAAATGCGGGACTTCGTTGGACTCACTTTCTCACCCGATGCAAGGCAAAAATCATCCAGACACGCTTTAACAACCACCACCTGATCATTACTGGCTTCCGCAAAAAGGATAAGGTCATCAGCGAAGAACAAATAGGAGATGGTTGTTCCCCTTCGAGAAAGATGAAAGGGAATCCAACTTCCTTCCTCCACAGCTTGCTGTATAAGATGAGCCAATTTCTCCATAACCAGGACAAATAAGAAGGGGGACAATGGATCTCCCTCATGAAGACCACGACCGGGATTAAATGTCGGTCCACTTCCACCATTCCATAAAACTTGCATGGACGCTGTTGAGAGACAAGCTTCAATTAACTCAACGAATTTAGAGGGTAGCTTCAATTCACGCAAGCATATAGACACAAACTCCCATCTCACTCTGTCATAAGCCTTTTTCAAGTCGATCTTAATAGCCATAAACCCCTTCATCTTCTTCTTATCCCTCATGGAATGAATAATCTCTTGGGCCAGAATGATATTATCAGTGCCTTGTCTACCAGGTACGAAGCTACATTGGTTGGGAACGACTATGCAAGGCATCACTTGCTTAAGTCGGTTTGCAAGTATCTTAGTCACCACATTATAGATCACGTTGCATAGGCTAATAGGCCGGAAATCACTGAAGTATTGAGGGGTGTCCACTTTGGGTATCAACACAATATTCGTTGCATTAATTTTCCCAATTTCATATGGTCAGTCGAAGATTTTATGCACCAAGCTATTCACCGAGTCACCGACTACCTCCCACTAGCTCTAATAAAATAAAGGGTTCAATCCATCAGGACCAGGAGCCTTTAAAGGCCCCATGCTAAAAACAGCTTGCTTAACTTCCTTAAAATCAATTTTGCGGTCAAAGTCTTTTAACACTTCAACACCCAACTCTGAGAAGTTTCCACCAAAATCGTTGTTATTATTAAAGTCCAGATCCTCTCGGTACAGTTCTTGGAAAAAAATAATATCTTCCCGTTGTAAAACCTGATGGTCATATATCCATTCCCCATTGGGCCTCCTAAGAGCCTCGACCAGCTTTCTACGCCTCCTGCTATTAGTAACTGTATGAAAATAACGAGTGTTCTTATCACTATTCTTATACCACTCACATCTTGATCATTGGAGCCACATAACTTCTTGAATTAGAATCTTCTCAAGTTCCTCCCACAACGCGTTTAATCTTGACACCTGAGATGCAGTATGAAAGCTATGTCCATTTTCTCTTTCTAGCTGTGACAGTAGCATTTTCTTCCTCTTGTTAATATTTCCAAACATCGAGACATCCTACTCTCTAACATCTTGAATGAACCGATTCACATTTCCTTCCCACTCATGTCTATCTCGCCAAGCATTCTTTACCAGCTCTCGAAAGTCATCATGCATTACCCAAGGAGCAAAAAATTGAAGGAGCGAACCTGAGGCCTTATTTCAACAACATTCCTCAATTTTAGGAGCAGTGGGCTATGGTCCGATTTAAACCTCGGAAGATGGATTACCGAAGCTGAATCGAAAAACTCGAACCAAAGGGGGTTTGCAAGAACCCGGTCAATACGGCTACGAGATTTCCCCCTACTCCAAGTATAAATGGGGCCTTGGAAAGCTACCTCGCACATATCATTATTACTCACCCAGTTTATAAAATCCCTACCTGGCCCCGTAAGCCAACCCTTCGCCGACCTCCTCTCCTCTTCTCTTAATGTAGCATTCACATCACCCCCCACACACCAACGTCGAACTCCTAAACTCTTGATAGTTTCAAGTTCCCACCACAAAGTTCTCCGAAGAGTATTATTTGGATGCCCGTATACAATAGACAAGTCCCATGAATGAGCTGTCCCTTTCTTAAAAGTGCCACGCAATACTTGCGTAAACTTATTTTCTACTTCAAACTCCATATCCTCATCCCAAAAGCACCATATTCCTCCACTAAATCCATTTGTCTCAACTATCTCCATCTTATCAAACCCCAATCGGTGGGCCAATGGATTTGCTCGATTACCTTTCTGGCGTGGTTCAAGGATGGCAAGAAAGCCGACATTGTACTTCCTACGGAGTTCCAACATAAGATTCACAAAGGCTTTACCAACACCTCGAGAATTCCAAACTAGAATGTTTTTATTCATCAATAAAGTAATTAATGAGGTATCCAATATCAAAGCCCAAAGATCACCGGGTTCCCGTTCCGTCTAACCTTGATATCCCATCCTTGTGTAATACTCCCGACAACGGGTTAGGATGACTCAAGGGAACTCCATTGCCACCCGCTCCTGGGTCAGGGGGTTCACCATCCTCTTCCATTACATCCTGAGAAAAATTACCAAACCTCTTACCATCTTCCCCAGCTTGGTTTGTTACCTTCGTTGTGCACTCCTTGTCCTCCTCGTCCATGATAGCTTCCAAATCATCCGTATTCTAGGTTAAAGAGTGCATTAATTTTACGGTACTATACTATCTTGTGCCGACTTTTGTTTGGCTTTAATTAGAAAGGAGATGTCACTTTGTGGGCCCAACTTAACTTTATCAACATTTACGTTAGTCATTTGAATTCTTCCCATGGGACCCACCATGCCTTCTTTTTTCTTCTTATCTTCTCTCACTTCGTTTATTTTCTTCCCAGCATCTCGGCCCACCTTCAAACCACTTGCCATATTTATATTCTCCTTAGCTGACATATCAACACGTGCTCCTTCCTTTTCGTTATTAAATCCCAACGGTTTTGCTTCCAACACTGAGAATCTCGTCCCACACCCCTCATTCTCGTTCTGAGACAGTGATTCATGCCTAACATCGTTCACCGTCCTACCACCGCCAATCGACCGTCTGGATCTCCGTGGGCGTTGAACAAACATCCATTCTGTGTACTACACCTCCGACACTTTAGGACTACCTCTTCCTTGTTGCACTGTCTCCTCCTTCTCAACTGCTACCGATGGAACTGATGGTGCGCTACTACCCGTCATTGGTGTCTCCGTCACCTTCGAATGCTCAGTGTGTGTGTTATTTTTAAAAGAGTAGTGGTCACAGTCATGCCCATAGCGACCACAGTTGAGACAAATTAAGTGAATACCCTCATACTGAATCCATTGCTCTTCATTGTTAATGAAAATAACCGGTGGTAAGGGGGCACTAAGGTCTAGCTCGATGCATAAGCCAGCGAACCTACCTTTCTTCCTACACAATGTTGTCATGTCAACCTTCAGTACTCTTCCTATCTGGGGTCCTAGGACATAGAGGATTTCTTTATCGTAATAGTCAAGCGGTAGATTCGGTAGATGGACCCAAGCAGCGATTCTTGTGATCTTTTCACTATGAGGCTTAAAATTCATCTTCCTGTACAGCCAGATAGTGATAAAAAATGAGCCATGGCCCGCCCGTAAGTGCAAGATCATAATCCCTTTGATCAGTGAATTTCACCACGAAGTATCCTGACCCCACATCTATTGTCTCGGCCTCCCCTTCTCTTACCCATAACTGTTGCACCTTCTTCTCTAGGTATTCTGGGTTAATCATATGCCCCAGAAGTTTAATGATCAGTTGTTCTTCCAGCGTTCAGTGAGGCGATCCCTATCCCTAGGGGGAATCAAGACATTCGGACCCTTTGGAGTCATGACCACCTGGACTCTGTTTTTCCATCGTCCCTCACTTCACCAGTCCTCCTCATCCTCCATTATTGGGATATGGGCCACTCTTGATGGATTAGGCCCAAGTCTATGGGCTAGGTCAAATACGTAAACCTAAACCCTAGTGGGAAGTTACAAGAGAGGGGCGGTGGCTCCCCAAAGACGGCAGAAATAACGCACAGAAAAAACAAGTTTTCTCTCTTCCCTTTTCTCTTTCAGAGAATCATCTCATCTCCTCTCCTCTTGCCTTCGGTGTATTTGTTGTGTATCATATTCGATC
>JANTPZ010129641.1:0-11490 GCA_025593235.1 Vachellia pachyceras
ATCAAGTCAATTCCATCCTTGAGTAGCTGAACTGCTTCCTGTAAGTTGAAGTGTTAAACATGTAAATAATATCATGTTGGTCAACAATGCGAGTAACACCACTGGTTCTGTGCACAACACTGAATATAGTATTCCACAAGATGAAGACAGCTCATGCCATATATGATGGAAAATAAACCAGTCAAGCAAAGCGTCTCACATCAATGAAGGGCCCGGCAGATACAGTTAGTATTCCTGATGTCTTCCAGCGCTCTCCAATCAGATTAGTCAACTCTTCAGATGGAAGGGCCCTTAAATGCTGACCGTTCATCCACCTGTTGTTAAAAGATTATATGCATGTACATATGAATGGAAGGACAAATTAGAAGACAATTAGTTATTTGTTGTTTAAGGTTGCCAATCACGTGAAAATGAATGGGAGAACCCTATATTTTCCCAGAATCAATACATCATAAACTAAAGCATATGACTATAACACAAATGGCATTCAACCTAGATCCTCATAATATCATCAGGAATGAATGGTGGACATATGAATGTCAGAATGCACAATAGTATATAATAAGAAATTGAAGGGGACAAGATTTGACTCCATACAATAGGCAAAAAGGCAACAATTACCTTAACTTGGTGGAATCAAATATAGCACCACTCTTGTTCACACGCTCAATTGTGAATTTTTCAACTAACACACGAAATCAATCTCAAGTAAGAAATTAAGCAATATAGTTTTGCACAACTAGTAAATAAGTGGGATTCAAACAATTCCACACCAAGTTTCTCAATGGTGAAAAATTCATCTTCTGTTCCATCACCCCAACCTAACAAGGCCAAGTAATTCACCATTGCTTGAGGTAAGTAACCCATCTCCCTGAACTGTACGCAGATGTTAGACTTTTCAAAAATATTATCCATATCATAGAAGAACCTTTTTGAGAATAAATTAAAGAGATTAAGGAAACAGATCAACAGAGGCCTTGCAATTATTTGAATTTGAATGCACATAAAATATGGAAATAACTAATCATAAACCAACATACCTGACCAACAGATGTCGCACCATGTCGTTTTGATAATTTACTACGATCAGGAGCTAGAATAAGAGAGACATGAGCAAAGTGAGGCATGGCGAATCCTAGTGCCTGCAGAAATCAAGTATGAACAAATAAATTGCATTCTGCTTGATTCCACGTTATTTTTTGAATAATACAAGGACCCCCACCTAAATGTTTTTTGGTGTTTAAAAATTTATGCTGTCTTCTTCATATAATGCTTCATGATTAACTAGGCTTAATCTACGGTGCCTTTGGTTGATTTTATATACGTAATACATAGACTAATTCTATTTATAATTCAGGAGAATATTTTTTTCTTGGGACTATTGCTTTTCAAGGCATCTCACAGGAATAGATATGAATAAATTAGAAATGTCTGTGCCTTTTGACAGTGTTAAAATTTCCCTATTGAAGAATTTTGAATTTAGATTTAGCTAATGGTATATTCTTGTAAATCTTGCTTCTATTTCCTTTTCTCTTCTCTGGTGGAGGTGCTCCATTTTGAAAAACCCATCTGAGAATCTAAAAGCCATAGCAAAAGACCAATTCTTTATTAGGACAACAGTAAACAATATAAATAGTCAATATAATTAACACAAATGGCATATTGCAAATTTGTGTACCTAAGTAAATTACTCGTGCATAGTGCAAGAACTGCAGTTCATTCATTTAACATTGTCAACTGGCCGTTTTCTTGTGGAATTAAGCTGTTTGGTATTCTTGGTTGGAGCTGGTTATGTTCACAGGACTTAGAACAGTTTGTCCCCATGTAGTTCAAAGGACTGAGGAACTTTATGGCAAGATTATTGTGGTCATTATGGATTTATGTAAATAGAGATTACTAAGGCAGATTCTAGGAAGATAATTAGGAGTAAATATTGGATAGATTAGTGCGGAAATTTTGGGATCTATGATTTTCCAGATTCCCCGTTTCTCCATATTCACACTACCCCTGTACACTATAAGTACTGTAACTAACTAATGAAATAATCACTGGATTATTCAATTCCTTAGTTGTCCACATGGTATCAGAGCAAGACAACTCGACATTCATCTCTCTCCTTTTTGTTTGATAACCATTGCGTTCGAATAGCACCCACAAGACGTCGTCTCCTCTATGACGACTTCTTCTAATGGGACCTCCTAGAACATGTCAAAGAAGGCCGGCATTCCCCACGGGTCGAGTGCTGGTATTGATGACTCCATAGTATCAACATCTTTGAGCGTCTCATGTCGACAACTATGCTGATTGGGCTCAAGCGGTTCGTCTCACCATTGGTGGTCACGTTAAGATTGAGTTTCTCACCGGCGAAGCTAAAGTCTCTTCTAACCCTGCCTCTGCTGAAATGCGACAGTGGAAGATGGATGACACGCTGGTTTCGTCTTGGCTCATTAACGCCATGTCTCCTCACCTCAAGCGTAGCTATATGTATCTGCCTTTTGCACTTGAAATCTGGAAAACAGTCTGTGACTCCTACTCAGATGGTTGCAAAGGGATTCACTCAGACATATGGCCTTGACTACAATGAAACCTTTGCTCTGGTTGCAAAGCTTAATATAATTAGAGTTCTCCTCTCAATTGCAACAAATCTTGACTGGCCCCTCCAACTTGACATTAAAAATGCCTTTTAAATGGTGATCAAGAGGAGGAGGTATATATGACACTTCTATATGGATTTGAAAGGGCAGAAATCATCAGGTATGCAAATTAAAGAAGTCTATATATGGACCAAAACAGTCACCCCGAGCATGGTTCGACAGATTCTCCACCGTTCTCAAGTCTGAAGGCTACAAACAAAGCCTCTCTGACCATACCATGCTTGTCTTGAGAAATGGAACTCTTATTACCATTCTCATTGTATATGTGGATGATATTAACATAACCCGAAGTGATGAGAAAGAAATGGACAGATCAATACAGCATTGAATAATGAGTTTGTGGTCAAGGATCTCAGGAGGCTGTAATATTTCTAGAAATCGCAAGGTCAAAGAAAGGAATTTTTGTGTCTTAGCATAAGTACACACTCGACTTACTCAAGGAAACTGGTATGCTTGGATGCAAGCCTAGCAAGGTGCCAATAAGTACAAAAAAGAAGGCTAATAAAATGTGAAGCCTGTAAAAACTCAGAAAGAAGCAGCACTGCAATAGAAACAAGATAAGGATGAAGTATGAACTCATAAAGGGAGGTACTAGAGATTGGTTGGGAAACTTATCTACCTCTCACATACCCATCCTGATGCAGGATTTGCAGTGAGTGTTGCAAGTCAGCACATGCATGCTCCCAAGAAGAAACATATGGATGCAGCATATAAAATCTTGAGATAACTTAAAGGTACACCTAGTATGGGACTTTTTCTTCAAGAAAAATTATCTCAGGACAGTTGAAATTTACACAGATGCTGATTGGGCAGGGGCTCGGGATGACAATAGATCTACTTCTGGTTATTGCACCTTTGTATGTGGAAATTTAGTGACTTGGCAAACTTAGAAGCAAAGAGTCGTGGCTAAAAGTAGCGCAGAGCCTAAGTTGAGGGCACTTGCTCAAGGAATTATGTAAGGCTTGTGGCTAAAGGGAGTGCTGAAGAAGCACATATACAAATTGAAGCCCTGCTGAAACTTTATTGTGATAATAAAGCTGCTCTGGGTAAGGCTCTAAATCCAGTCCAACAATGCCGAACCAAATATGTAGAAGTTGATCGGAACTTGATCAAAGAAAAAGTAGAAGATGGCATCATCTGTCTTTCCTAGTTCCAACCAAGAACAGCTTGCAGAGATATTCTCACTAAAGGGCTGCCTGAAGATAACTTTGATTATTTTGTAAGCAAGTTGGACATGATTAATATCTATGATCCAACTTGAAGGGGAGTGTGGTAATTATGAATTTATGTAAATAGATATTATTAATGCAGATTCTAGGAAGATGGTTCGGTGAAAATATTGGATAGATTAGTGGAGAGATTTTAGGATCTATCATTCTCTCTGATTTTCCAGATTCTCTGTTTTTTCATATTTGTATTACCCCTGTATGGTATAAGTACAGTAACTACCTAATGAAATAATCATTGGATTATTCAATTCTTTAGTTGTCCACAATTCCTACTTTCTCAAGATTTTTGTGCTGTCTATCAACCTGAAAGGAGGTCATTGCTTACGTGCTCTAGGCATATTATGCAAGGTTATCAAATCGAGATACGTATCGTGAATCATAAGATTCATGATAATTTGTTAAAGATGATATAAATATAATTTTTCACATAAAAGACATCAAATAAAAATTTCTATTTTATAAATTCATAAAAATTATGAGTCATAGTGCCACCACCATCAAAATAACAACCACAAATAGCAGTCGTCCCATGATTCTTGAGTGAAAGATTTCAATGGGGGAAAGATTCACTATGGAAGTCGAATCTTTCCGCTCAATATTTGGATTGAATCGTGAGATTCGAATCGTGAATCGTGAGATACAATATGCGATTCAGTGAAGAAAAGACTCACCATGGGAGTCGAATCTTTTCCCTCAATATCTAAATCGAATCGCAAGATTCGAATCATGAATCGTAAGATTCTTACTACCATGATATTATGTTTATCGATCTTGCTTTTATTAGTTACTACCATGATATTATGTTTATCGATCTTGCTTTTATTAGTCATTTCTTGATTCTCCTTATACAGGCTCACTTTTGATTAATCGGACTTCTATTTCAGAGATTCTCCTGGATGTCAAAGCCATTGAGTGAGATACTTGCTTAGTTCCCCTAATAGCTTTTATTCAAAGCCTTACCTATTATGGATCTACCTTTTTCAGATATAAAAAGACATATACCAACTAAACTCATTTAATTTGGGGTTGTCTAATTTCACAAACATAATACTGCAAAATATGTAGTGTTTAGCCAAAAAAAAAAACTACGATAGAACAACTAGAAGTTCATGTACTTACCTTGTATATTAACGCTTGCCTCAATGTGTTTGGTAAATGTTCCTCTGCCCTGCATTCTCAATTTTTCAGGGAATTAACAGCTGTCAAATGATCAAATTTTGTTGATCTTGGGACAGCACAGTCCTTTTGCAAGCCAACAATTATGTTGAACCCAAATAAATAAAACTGAGGACTAAACTATAAAATATTCCCTATTCAGGACATTCAAATCAGTAATATTTTTCGGCACTATAATGTGGTTTAGTCAAATTAAAATAACTACCTGATAACGTGGGAAATATCCATGGTTGCATCATCCACAGTTACACAAAAATTGTAGACAGGCTGACCATTGCTTCTCATAATCACAAAATCTCCAAGAGTATCCAAATTCCAACTAACCTTCAAGACACTACCAAAGCAAGTTAATAACTAATCAGAATTCTATTAATAGGCATGTCAGAAATTTGTCCTTTTTTCTTTCTATCATGAATTGTCTCCACAATGTTAAAGAATAGCACTAATATTCATGTACAAGATTCCAATTGTCACAAATCTTGAAATCTTGCCCAAAAATGTGCACAATTATATTAGTAATCCATGATTCATCAAAGCAAGCATAGAATTCAGCATTTAGTTTGATCAGTAAACAGTTATGAAAAATGGAGGACAAAACTCACTTCGCCTCTTATGAGATCGTTAATTTTTAAACTTCCTTTCGGAACATGAAACCGGTATGTATAAGGTGTTCCCTTTTCCAGCTCTTCTTGCACTTCCTGATCATTTGCGCTGGCCCATTTGCCAGTGTATACTGGAGGCAGTTGCTGTAGTTTAGCAATCTCCTTCATTTTTTCTAATTCCTGACAAGATCAATATGACTCAAGAAGAATTCATGGACAATTGCAATCAAGCAACAAAGCTTCAACAAAATGCAGAATACAGAGATAGCAAACTTCTAAAGTACAGCCTCAAAATCCCTTACTACCTACTCTATTATGACTGTTTCTTATATACAAACAAGAAACCTATTTTGACCAGAAATTTATAAATCAAATGGCATTAAAATGATGTTCATGGAAGCTAAAGGTGTGTCTGGGTTAATATAGACATAATAAATTAGTCCACTAGAGAATCAGTCAATCTCAATATATCCCCTTATCTTGACTCATCTACATATGCGTTATAAAAAATGTCATGATTTTCAAATATTAATCAAACTCTAGTTCCTTCAAATAAGCCCCACAAACTTGATTTCATAAATTGGAAACATATACTGAATCCCACATTTACTCATAGCAAATTGGATTATTCTTGTCTGTTACTCTCATAGTGATGACATGGCCGCAATAATTTTATACATTTAGGTCATTTATTAATGAAAATCATCCTTCTCAAGATTTTACTATTTTATAAAGAACTGGGGAATCAACACCGGGGAATCAACTGAAATCTAATGATATTTATCAAAGTCCATTGCTACCATTTGTGAAGTCAAATCGAACAAGTCAAAACTAGATATTTTGAAACACAGGATTAGTCCCCACGTAAAATGTTACCAAGAAAAGGTCAAAATTGATTTGAGAAAAAAATTGGCAGATAGAGTCAAGTACCTCATTAGAGCAGAAGCAACGATAGACATGACCAGACCGTAAAAGCTTATCAGCATAATGTTTGTACAAAGAATTCCTCTCAGACTGCCTATACGGTCCATGATCTCCACCAACACCAGGACCTGTAAGGTTCAGATCATTACATGATGAATGATTTTTACGGTAAAAGAGCTGCCAAACATGAAATAAACTAAAGTGGATTCAGAAAATGATACATTGCTAATTGCTAATTAAGAGTAAACTATGCCACCCCAGCATATATACCTTCATCCCAATCAAGACCAAGCCAAGAAAGATCTTTTAACATGGCTTCCTCAGACTCCTTCGTTGACCTCTCCAAGTCAGTATCTTCAATTCTCAAAACAAACTTCCCGCCTTTGGACCTGAAAATACATCAGAACAATAGGGGGGAAGGAAAAAAAGATAAAAGAGGAGAAAACCAGACAGTGAATCCAACCTAGCAAATAAGTAATTAAACAAGGCTGTTCGCGCTCCACCAACGTGAAGGTTCCCAGTAGGCGACGGCGCAAATCGAACGCGAACTGGTCCATCAGATTTCTGCTCGGGGACAGAGAAGGCAGAGACTGAAAAGCTCCTTTGGAAGTAGGTGACTTTTCTTCGCCTGTACAAGACATTAGAATGGTGTATAATCGGAGGGGCAATCTCGAAGGGAAGTGCCCTTATCTTTGTCCACGGTGATCCTCCTAAGATAGCCATGCGCATGATACGCTGGTGGGCCGAAACAGTTCCAAATCAAGCAATGACAATAGCCATGAAAGCAACAACACAAGATTCAACAGAACATCATCAGCATTCAGACAATGAAATGGAAAATGTAACTTAGGACTAACGAAGACTGGGAGAGAAGAGAAAGACCGACCAACCAACCTGCTGGACAATAGCGTTCAGCTGCGAGAAGAGGCGCGAGATGTCGAAGATTGCCCTGACGGTCCGAGAGCTTTAGGCTATGTTTGGTTTGATGGAGGGGAAAGGAAGGGGATGGATAGAAGGGAATGGAAAGGGATGGAAGGGTATAAAGTTACCTTGTTTGGTTTAGTTAAAGGGGAAGGAAGGGGAATGATTTTTAATGATTCTTTGTTTGGTTCAGGAGAGGAGGGGAGGGAATTTAATAATCAATTTACCATTTTGCCCAAGTATATTGATTTATATTTATTTACTTATACAATTTATTTAAATTATTTTCCACTCATAAAAATTAATCCCTCCTAGTTAATTAATTTAAACAATTATTATGGTGCTTCTTCATATAATTTATTTAAAATAGTTAATAAGCAAAAGGGGAAGTTGATGTTAAAGGGAGAAAATAATTAATTATTGTTTTTTAATCTATCATTTAATTTAAATTTTTTTATAAATGATAGAATTCATTTATATAGTTTGCATTGAGAAATAGGTAAATTGATTATTAAATTTATTTATAATTAATTACATGAGTTGCATTGTTGTAATTTGCATTGGGGGCATTTTTGTTAAAAATTTGAGCTTCCCTCCAAAACCCCCCAATTTGGAGGGAGCATAAATAAGGGGAGGGAATGGGAGAGAGAAGGAAAAAATTCAGCCCTCCTCCCCTCCTAATTTTTGAACCAAACAAGGGGAAGGGCTCATTTTTCTTCCCCTCCCCTCCCCTCCCCCAAACCAAACAGACCCTGAAATGTGAAGGTGAGGGAGCCTGTGATCGTGAATAGGGCACAAGAGAAAAAGATGAAGCTTTGGGCAGAGTGTAAGAGCAGAGATCAGCATATACCGATTCAAAATTTAAAATTTGTGGTGGCACTGTTTCGGAGAGATGGAGAGGGAAATGAACGGAGGCATGGAGCCGCGCGGAGCCCGATAATTTTTTTTTTGGATGCAAGCCGTTTTTCTCTTGTGAACAGTAATCTGAGTGTGAAGCCACAGTGAGCCGTGAGAAAGCGTCGGCTTGGTGGAAAGGTATTATATTATATATTGATGCCATTTTTTTAAGAATACAACCCTACCAACCCATCAACTCGTCATGTTAACTGAGTTACGTCCAAATTACACGAGGTTAGCCCGAGTCGTTGGATTGCCATGACTTTGAATCATTCATGTACCCAAACCAATTACATGTCAGGATTGCTAAGTTCCGAACAATGGTCTAAGTTTGATCACTATAATTTTTTCATATTTGTTAGGAATGAATTGGGGGATTACATTTAACAATTTAGCAAGTATTTGCATTAACTTATCAGATTTACATGTAAATATGCAAAATAAATTTTACTTCAACTTATATAACCATACATTTTTAAGTGTTTTTGGGAGTTTCCCAACAATTCAGCATTTCCATATAAATTGAAATAAAATTTCTCTCATATACTTACTTTAAACACCATAAAATAACTTGGCATAAAAGTTAATCCAAACACATTACACGAGTCATATAATTATTGTTATAACCCATTAGAGGACTAAGAAAATTATTTAACTCACCTTTATTTGCACCAATCTTCCCACCCCTTCCGATAATGAAGAACAAGGATTATTAATTGATTTATTTATTTTGGTAGGAAGGATTATTGATTTAACTCAAGTGACATGGGAAACAGGTTACTCGGTGGCTTGGATTAACACATGCCTCAAAGGATGAAGCCGAAGGTCTGCGCTAGTAATTACATTTACAGTATACTACGGTGTGGAGCCAATAACACATCTTTGCAACATACGTAGGAGGCACTCGCAGGAACATCATTTATGAGAGCTCACAGATAAATTCAATTTTATGCATTCATCCAAGGGAAGGTGTGCCGCTATATACAAACGAATACCAGAAGACGTGCTCTTTCGAGTTTCAATTCTGGGCAACTAGTATTCATGGCAAAACAAATGTGCCTTCCAGACGCAACCTCTGCTAAGCAGAAGCATTTATTCACGTCCTTGCCCAACAAAAAGTTTATCCGGCACTCTGCCTCCATCATAATGTGTTCAAATTCCAATATTTCAAGCTTTTGGTTAGGCTTCCCAGTTCCTGCACATCTCTGTAACACAGCTCATGGCATACTGTTATAGGGCACCCATTCACTCCCTGCACACTGGTGACGTGAACAAAGTATAAACCACCATATTCCTATGTATCCACCAAGTGGACAACTATAAGACTTAGTTTAGGACCAATCAGTGTGATCCTCCCTTCTAATCACGTATGTTACAAAGCAAACCTGCAGCAGGAAAAAGTTTTTCATTGACATTATGAAATAAGATGTGTTGCGTTCACAAATAAGAAAATTATTTTTTGCAAAAAAAAAAAAAAAAAAAGATGTACCATTCAAACTTGTTATTCCACGACATCAAACCAAGAAAGCATTGCAACAGTTCAGTTCGTTGAGTTTGAACTAAACCTACCCACTAACAATCTCATAGGTTGAATCACCAGGTGGCATTTTGCCAAGGATAGAACGTTGACAAATCTGATAGGAAAGACTAATCATAAGCTTTCAAAATATTCAAAGCGTATAAATATCTTTAGTCTTCAGTGAGAGACGTAAGAAAGATACAATCACCCTACATCTATGAAGCACAAGCACTCACACAAACCACGACAGAACAAGGATGTAGCGACACTAAAACACAAGAGCAAGACACATTATAGATAATGAGATCAGATCTAGCTGCTTTATATAAGAACATATATACGACAATTTTAACATTATAATGGCATAAGGAAATGAAACTGGTGACATCATACCTGTCTGAACTTGTTTAATCAATTGATTACTTAAAACCACGGCATCCACCATATATACATCTTTCCAAGATTCTTGTGAGAAACTGCTTCAGCAATTAGCCTACGAGCTTGACCTTCTACAGCAAGAGGTAATGATGGGGCAGCTCCAACGCCAACTACCACTCCTTGTAACCTTGCCTCAATATTACTGATGGCACGCTGATCAAATTAATGTAATAAGCCAAGTTATAACAAATCTACTCTTTAACACCAACAGCCACTGCTTGTAACCTTGATATAACAATAAACTACTCTAATGATATTTCCCAAACCATAACAAGGAAACTCGTATCTAGTATTTACTCTAAAAGTGACAGCGAAAATTGGGAAGGTACATTAATTGAGTCACTCTAAAAGTGACAGCAAAAAGTGGGAAGGTACATTAATTGAGTCCTCTTAGAATTTAATTTACTCCATTATTGATAATTGCGACCTTCTACCAAAGGAGCTGTTGATAGCAAGGGCTTCAGGAAAATTTAAACTGACCCCAATAAATCACAGAACCAAAGTCACTATTAAGGTGCAGCATAGTAAATTCATCAAGATCAAACTTATTCCAATAATGAAAGAAGAAAATGATACTAGACCTGTGCGTGTGGATTCTGAACTTCAACTCCACTTGATTTATGAGACTTTGTCCATTCCACAAGTGGATCATGGATGAAAGTTTCAAGCACGCTCATAAGAGTCTCCCTGTGTGTCCTCAGAACGGAAAGTGTGATTTCACAAACCCTCAAAAAAATACCCTCATATCCAGTGATGCCTAAGCCATCAATCATGTTCTGTAGGTTCCATCAATGAATCCACAAAAAACAGGTGGCAAATTTCCAGGATGAGCCAAAAGAAATAATCAGTATAAAGTAATCACTTTTTAACTGTAACTAAGTAATAAAAAAGAATGGATCATTGTCACTAACTCTTGAATAACCACCGATATCAGTTTCATTGGAGTAGAGAAAAGGTGATAGACTGGATTTGAAACACATGAAAGTTTGAAGAAAGACATCCAAATTGAAAGTACTATAAATTCTATGTTTGTCTAACCTGGGTTAACCTAAAGGGCACAAGCTCAGGCTTCTCCAACTGCAATCCTTTGTCAAATAAGCAACTGAAATCAACATGAACACAGTCACCAC
>JANTPZ010129642.1:0-21412 GCA_025593235.1 Vachellia pachyceras
CTTAATTGCTTTGAAAATGTGTATGAATTATGCATGACTTGTATTGAAAATTTGTGATGATTGAAAGTGTGAATATGTGCTTTTGTATGCTATGGCCATATGCATTTCATTGTTACATGTTGCACTTTTATGAATTCACACTTATAATGAAAGTTGTCATACAATTTTATAATGTGTGTTAGAAAGTTTTGCTACTGGGATTTCCAAAAATCTCACCCCCCACTAACCATTTTTAGGTGGAAGCTCATTCAAGGGTAAGGAGAAAGTGAACGATTCTTGAAGCAAAGTGGATATGTAATGTGATGGATTATGTTATGTATTATATGTTACGATGTTTAAAGTTGTAGTGTAATATGTAATATGTTTTGTGTATGTATCATGGACTTATGATAACTAGTATATGATTTAAGAATGCCTAATTACATAGGTCAATATGGTTAAGAAAGGTTTAGAAATCAAAATGGCAAGTTATGAAGTTAAGTAGGGCAAAAATTTGGCTAAGTACTGGAAGTAAAGTTGGTCATTTGTCCTACTTTGTCTTGTCGGGAAATAGGGTAAATGAACTCCAAATGAGCTGAAATTTTGTAGAAAAATAGTTCACATTAAAAGGTTTAAAACAAGCTAAAGATCACTGAAATTAGAGTTTTTTACATAAGGTTATGACTGTCCAAAGTTGGCGAAAAATCACAGAAAATCCTGGGAAAATGAAAAATTACCATATGAACAATACATTTTCACGAATTAATCTGTATCAATTGGACAAGTTACTGTTCAAGTTAGTATTTTTTCCTCATAAAGGAATTTGTAAGCTTCAAACAGAAGTTGGAACCACTCAATTTCGATTTTTCTAGAATTAGTCATGAATTTTCAAAGTTGGCCCGAAAAGCTGTGAATAGTAACTCACATAATGAAAGTTTTCAATTTGATCCTTTTCAACTTTGTGGGTTACTTGAGGCCATTAATTGGTTCCAAATCATCGTAATGGAAGCTAAGAGGGATAAATAAGAGTTGTCACACCGTCCTTATTCGCAAGTATACCCAGGGGAACCTCACATTCGTCCACCACTTTTATGCCATTTGTCGCCTTTAGTCCACTCTTTTTATCGATTGTCAAGGGACTATCCTGCAGCACGCGGTTAGTTGCCATACTATCCACACCCACTTCACCATACCTCTCATTGAGTGTGATCAATACGTTCAGTTCATGAACCAGTTCCTAGAGGATGCTATTACTGAGACTTTATGTCGACCTGGTATGGGTTGGCATATCCCTCGTAGGTCTGAGATGTACATTCGCTGTTCCGAGTGCCGTCCAGAGATGAAACCCTTTATCCACTTAGTTTGCAGTAACATCCTCCCCACTAGCCACTTAGCGAACCTTACGAAGAAGCAGGTGTAATATCAATGATTTTACTGCTAACTAAAATAAATGCTAATATGGTAATTATTGAATGAATTAGAACTCAGAGATAGATAGTGCATAAAGAGAGAAAGGTTACGGGCCGGAAGTCGTAAAGTCAGACTGGCCTGGTGGATGGAATTCTGTAGGAACTCCAAAGTTAAGCGTGCTCGTCCTGAAGTAATGTGAGGATGGGTGACCTTCTGGAAAGGAGAGGCCAAGGACATAAATGTCTTTAAATATAAAGAGTAAGGGTAAAATTGGAATTATGAAAGATTAGTAAAAGTAAGAGCAATTTAGTAATTAAGAGAAAAGGTAAGGGCATTTTGGTCATTTGAAAAAGTCAAAGTCAAAGTTGAAATTCAAAAAGTCAACTATTGATGAAAGATTTACAGATGCCTAATAGACAGAGCTCGACTCACTGATCACAATCGTGATTCACATATTTTCGTGATTCAGACCAGATTTCTGTCTAGAGAATTTTGACGGCAAAATAACTGAAAAAAATTATTTGAGGTATCAGGAATCCTCAAATATCTGAGATCAGAGTATAGAAAAATAAAGTGAATTTTCTAGAAATTAATAAAATTATTGACCCGTATATGATTGAGGCGAATTTCCTGATTTTAAGGAAAAAGACCCGAAAATCCTGAAAATATAATTTTGTTCAAAAATTAATTTTAGATAATCTAGAGGGCAATTGGAGGAAAGGAAAAGGGCTAGAGTATCAATGAAAATTATAGAAAATTTTAATGCCCTAAAAGTTATTTGCCGGTCGGAAGTATGTTTTTCAGAGATTTTCGGCAGGAAAAAATTACCCTGTTATTTTTAGACGAATTTTAGGGATATTTTTGGAGAAATATTTCATTATATTAGTAAATGAATTATGGAGATTTAAAGAGGAATAAAATATCTCCATGAAAGAAAAGAAAAATGTATCGGAATAAAATTTCGATTATCGGCGAAAATCGTAGTCGGATAAAGTAACCGAAAGGGGATTGGTCCAGTTAGTGTAACTAAGTCCTACCCCTTAGTTACTAAGAGATTAGCCTCATTATTTGTTACTTTTAACCAACCAATGATATCCAAGCATATGTTTTTAAAAGATTAGTTTTATTAATTAAAATTCCATATTAGATATTTAGTAATTAAGGAGACATTTAATAAATCAAAATTCCATCTCTTCCTCCCCATTTTGCACCACAATTTGGTTAGTTTTAGGAGCCTAGATGTGATGCCATTTTTGCACTCCAAGAGAAGAAAAAGCTTCACAAAAATTCAAGGTAACAAGCTAAGCACCTAAACCTATACATAGTTTTAATCCTTGTGATCTCCTCTTCCTCTCTATGATCTTAGAATTTTGAATAAACCTCTCTTTCTCAAGATCCCAAATTATAGTTCATGATGCTAAGAGTGAGAAAGAGAAGGAGTTAGAGCCAATTATTATGTGCAAAATGCTCCTTGTGTTGTAAGGAGTAATTTGGTATATGTATTGTGGTTGTTTGGTGATTGTTTGTGGATTTTGTAAACTTTGGGATGTCAAACCCTAAGGAGAAATGCAGCCCAAATTTCCAATTGATGTAGGAGAGTTGAATTCAAACTATAAAACTCATGGAAATTGTTGATGCCTTGTTTTGATGATAACAAAATCAAGTTCATATGGCATGATTTGAAAATTGTCATAAATATCTTTGAAAATTCTAAAAAATTGGTCTTTAGGTTTAAAACTCGAGTTTGGTACTTTCAAGAATCAAGTTTTAAACATATGTTATAAAACTCAAGTTCCAGCTTCACAAAACTCGAGTTTCGTGCTTAAAACCTCTGTCTAGGAACTTCATGAGTCAGAACTCGAGTTTTCCAGAACTTTCAATACAAACTTGAGTTTCCATCTTGAAGTTGTGACAACTCGAGTTCCAGGATAACAGAACTCAAGTTTCGAGCTTTTGAAACAATGTGAAAGATCTTACTGCATTAGAACTCGAGTTCTAAGATTTCACAACTCAAGTTTTACAACTGTTTTACATAACTTGAATTGCAAACTGGAAGTTTTGACATTAGAGTTTTAACAACTTGAGTTCCATGATTTATAAAACTCAAGTTTTGTGCTCTTTCTCAACCTTGTGTTGTAAAACTCGAGTTACAATTCTTCTGAACTCAAGTTTCCAAACAAAAGTTCTAAAACTGCATTAGGAAACTTTCATTATAAACTCGAGTTTCCAAATTAGAGTTTTCTAAACTCGAGTCTTGAATTGAGGAAACTTGAAGTTTCATTACATGACTTTTCAAATTGCTCAGAACTCATGAAATAGAACTTGAGTCATGAGAATTATTGAACTCGAGTCCTACCTTTTTCTGGCAGAAGCGTCTGACACTGAACTTGGCCTTTTTTTACCAAATCTTTCCTTATCCATGTCTTAACGTTTGAAAGTTACCTGCCACCATAAATGAACGTATGCTAACCTATGAAACAGGTATAAGCGTGACTGCTGAAGATCTCCGACAGACGAGATAAAAATCAAATACTCAGAGCCTCTGTCATGGTCAAATGAGTGCATTTATTGCTGCATTTAATGCACACCAACCAGAGCAACGACTATTCAATTATGATTAACGGACATTTGACTCTCTCTAACGGACACATTGAATGACTTCAACTATAAATAGAGAAGCATTGAAGACGGAAAGAAGAGATGACAAACAACGCTGTTATTCATTCTTACTGTCTGTATATTTCTCTGTCATATTTCAAATTTCTTAAGTGAGCTTCAGTGATTATCAAATCTACTCTTCAGAGAGTTTAAACTTGTCACTAATCTTTGTATTCTGTGAGGAAACTCAAGGACGGGGCGTTGAGATTATTGGGTTGTGAGTTTGTCAGTAAACAGGGAGTGAAGGTCTCTGTTTTCTTGCACATAGTGAGGGGTAGTGTGACTCCTTGATTGTAATGGCTCGTGTAGTCTGGTTGATAGTTGTAATCCATGGATTGCAAATCTCAGAGGAGCTCTGAGGACTGGATGTAGGTCAGAGAGGATCGAACTAGGATAAATCGCCGTGTCCATTCTTCTTATGCATTCTCGGTGACTTCACTTTAATTTCTGTGATTTACGCTTTAATTTATAAAAAGTGACCAATTCACCCCCCTCTTGGTCAAAACCTATACTAACATTTGGTATAAGAGTAGGTCTCTTGTTTAAAGAACTTAATAGTTTCAAGAGAGATCATGGTAAGATTTGGCGAACACGTTATGGCTGACGGAGCTTCCATTACCAGACCTCCAGCTTTCAACAGTCAGAGATTTTCTTTTTGGAAAATCAAATTTCAAAACTTTATTTTGTCTATTGATCTTGATTTGTGGGATGTTTTTGAAGTAGGTAACTTTGTTCCAATAAAGAAAGATAAGGATCAGTGGTTCCAAAGCCAAAAGCAGAGCATGATGAAGATGACAAAAAGAAGTTGCTACTTAACAGAAAAGTTGCACTGATGCTACAAGCTGCTCTAAATGAAGATGACTTCTTCAGAATCTGCACTCTCCCATCAGCAAAGCACATGTGGGAAGAATTGGAAATCGCCTACGAAGGTATAGAGACCGTGAAGTAAAGCAGAGCCAATACGCTAACAACTGAGTATGATTTACTCAGGATGAGGGAAGTTGAAACGATTGCAAAATTCCAAATGCGTCACACTCATCTCATTAACAAACTTGTAGCTCTCGGGAAAACCTATGACCAACGCTCTCAGGTGAGAAAAATTCTCAACGAGGTATCCACCAAATGGGAAGTAAAGGTCACGGCAATTGAAGAAACCTGTGGAGAATCAATTCAATCCATGGCAGTGCTATTGGAAGTCTTGCTGAGTACGAGAGCAAGTAGAAGTTCAAGAAGGAACTAACCAACATTGAGGTGAAAAAGAAAAAGGGGCTAGCACTCAAAACCTCGAAGGAAAAGGAACCAGAATAAAAAACAGAGGATGAAAAAGATGAGGTAGAGGACGAGGAACTTCCAATGGTCGTCCGCAAGTTTAGAAGAATGTACTGAAAGGATCAGCAGACCTGACGACCACTTAAAGGAGGATCAAACATAATTGTAATGAATGTAATAAGCCAGGGCACGTTAGGATTGATTATCCGCAGCTTGCTGCTCAGAACAAAGAAAAGGAGAAAAAGAAATCGAGGTTCTTTAAGAAGAAGAAGGCATATGTGACACTCCTTAATCTTTACCTTTAGCTTCATTTTATATTGATTTGGAACCAAAGGGAGCCTCCCTTTAATTAGAAAGTCCAAAAGATTCAATTTAAAAACTTTTAACTTTTTGAAAGTTACTATTCACAGCTTTTTGGACTAAATTTGGAAATTCATAACTAATTCCAAAAAACTCAAAATTGAGTGCTTCCAACTTCTATTTGAAGCTTATAAGTTCCTTTATAAGGGAAAAATACCCATTGAGTCATTAGCTTGCCCAATTGATATAGTTTAATGCGTGAAAAAGTACTGTTCATTTGGCAATTTTTCATTTTTCCTAGATTTTCAGTGATTTTCTTCAAACTTTGGAACATTGTAACTTTCTGTACAAAACTCCAAATTCAGTGTTCTTTGTCTTGTTTTAAAGCTTTCAATGCCAACTATTTTTCTCTAAAATTTACCCCTAAGTCAGATTTTCAGTGATTTTCTTCAAACTTTGGAGTTCATTTACCCTGTTACTCGACAGGTCAAAGTTAGGGGTTTGACCAACTTTACTTTGATAAAAAGTCAACTTTTTCATTTTTAAACTTCATCATTAAAACCCTAACTTTTAGAACCATGTTTGATTATGCAATTAGTAGTCTTTAACCATCACCTATCAACCAAACATGCAAGGATTCATAATACATATTACATCATATGCTTAAATCCCAAATAACATAAACTTTACAACATCATTCTTATACATAAACAGATAAATTCCTTGCTTCAAACCTTATGCATTTTCTCCTTATCATTTGAAAGAACTTGTACCTACAAATGGTTAATGGGGGAGGGTGAGATTCGAGGAATGTCAGTAGCAAACATTACAAACAATGCATGTAGGATGAATGCTAGTGCATGATAGCTTGCCTTACATAGGCTCATGTTCACATAATGATATGCTGCGTGCTCAGTGTTTCGTGAAATGTACTTCTGGCCATAGTAAAAACAGAAATAGAGCTTCATTCTTTCATACATGCTTCACATAATCCAGCAAAGCAATACAGCAATCGATACACAGTATAAACATCACATACATACAAGTAAGTAAGTTCACTGCCTTTTAGACTTTGCCTCATCCTCTTGTACTTTGATCTTCTAATCATATCTTTTTCTTTGTCACTTTATGGCCCTAGATAAGTAATGACATCATTAGAGTTATGAAAAGTGAATGCCCAATGGGCCACATTAGCCCTAAAGGCTTACTTTCACCCTTGGAGTCCCTACAAATTACATTTGTTCACTTTCTTTCTTAAATTCGCATGGTAACCAAAAGCTGTCAGCATTTTGACCAAACTTTGAAAAATCATAATTAATTCTATAGAAATCCAATTGGGGTGGTTTAATTTCCTATATGAATTTCTTTAAGTTCTCTTTACATGAAAAATATTATCTATTTGCATTTATGCACCCAGAATTCCAGAATTTTCGGTTTACCCAGCTGTGCTAGGATTTGTTCCAGATTTAGTGCCTAAACTTCAAAAATTCATATCTCCCAGCACACAAATCCAATTAACCCATATGACCTAACAAATTGAATCTTGATAAGTCTACTTTAATTCTGAAAAGTTTCATGGTCATTGGATAACATTTGACCACATAAAAATACGTTAAAAGTATACTGCCTCCAGAAAACGAATTTCACAGCACTTACTTTTCAACTTCCAAAAATTCCAGATTCATATACAAGCATCTAAAAATCATGAACACTTGTATACCTACACAATTTTGCCTTCTAAAACCATTGGAAGCATCAAAATCATCAACACAATTCATCTCCTCTAACTTCCAGCTAGGGTGAGACACATTCCCAAACAACCAACAACATGAATTTTCAAATTCCAACACTTCTATCATCATATTCTTATGCTCAAGCTCACATTCATGCATGGTAAAGCTTGATTCTAACTCTCCTATATCAAGAGGAAAATTGGGCAGTACCTCCCCTATTCATGCATGATTTCCCAAATTTACAAAATCATGAAAACAACTCCAACAACAACAACATCAATATGCTCCTTACAACTCAAGGAGACTTTTACAACAACTTAATGGCTCTAAATCCCTCTCTTTCTCACTTTTCTCTCAAGAACTCTAGATTATGGAACTTGAGAAAGAGGGCTGAAATCAGATTTTGGTACCATGGAAATGGAAGAGAAGATCACGAGGAAGAGATTGGTATATGTTACAAAGTGTGTCTCTTACCTTGATTTTCCACCAAGTTTTTCCTCTTCTTCTTCCTCCCAAAATGACACCTTTTTGCTCCCAAAATTCTGCTGGTTTATGGTGGTTCAAATGGCTGAAGAACAGGGAATTTTCTGCTTTAATAAATCATGCATTAATGGAATGGAGGGTTGAGATTTCATCTTGCAATCTAAATGTAATCGAAGGGCTAAGATGGTGCCACCTAAGGGCCATGTGTTTTCTTCTTATTGGATGATGAAAAGGTGTCATCATGGCTGTCATTATGGGGGTAAAAATCTGGTTACTTCAACCAAACTGGATCCCATTCGGTTACTTTTATCGATTGCACTTTTTACTGGTAAGCTTAACTTTATTCCGGTAAATCTTTTTCTACTTTTCTGGAGATATTTTTTTCCTCATTTAATCTCCATATTTTCATCTTGAATATAACAAATTTATTATCCCCAAAATACCCTTTACTTTTCTCAAATTCTACATGATTAATTTATCATGTCTAAAAATCCCTGAAACGGAGCAATCGGAGAGCAAATTTCTTTTTAGGGCCTTGAAAAATACTACATTTTTCACTGATTCTCTAGCCCTTTTCCTTTTTCCAAAATGCTCTCTACATTTTCCAAAATTAATTTCTCAAATAATTATATTTCGGGGATTTTCGGGTCTTTTTCCCAATTTTTGGGAAAATCGCCTTAATCGTACACTGGATAATAATTTTATTAAATACTATAAAATTCAATGGATTTTCTATATTTTTCTCTAAATGTTTGGAGGTCTCTGATACCTTAAATAATTATTTTTGCCTCTTTTTGTCCTTCAAAATTATATAAATAAAAATCTATTCCAAATTTGGAAAATCCGTGTTTCGTGGTTGTGATCAGTGAGTAGAGATCTGTCTATTGGGCATCTGTAAATTTTTCTGATATTTTGGTCAACTAGTTGACTTTTGACTTTGACTTTTACTTTGTCAAATGACAAAAATGCCCTTCACCTTTCTCATAATTACCATTTTACCCTTCCTTTTAATACTGAAAGACCTTTATGTCCTTGGTCTTTTATTAAATGACACATGGGTCCTTTCCCAGAAGGTCACCCATCCAGGGATTGCTCCAGGGCGAGCACGCTTAACTTTGAAGTTCCTACCGACTTCTATCCACCAGACCAGCTCTGATTCAGCGACTTCCGGCCTAATAGCATCAACTTTTTCTATACTTTCTTTCCATAGGCTCTAACTTGATTTTTGAATACTAGTTTGACCCTTTTTATCTAATGACTATATTGCCATGGGTCTTTCTACTTAATGACATTTATGTCCTTGGCTTGCATTCTTAGTAATTTCAAAGCCTTGGGACTAAATTGACTAGGGTCTCTTTGGTCCATTGACATCTTCTCTTTCTGTACTTTCATTTCTGGGCCTTGTCTTATCTCATATCTATCAATTTGGCTTCTATTTCTATTTACAAAAAATGTTGGATATTACATCATACATCTCTAGATTTGGGGTGACAGCACCTCAGAGGAAGAAAGTGAAGCTGAGGAAGAAGCCAACCTTTGTCTCGCAATCGAGGAGAAAGAAAACTCGGAGATAGAGGAGGTTTGTCTTAGAGCATCTAAATCAAGTAAATGATATATATCAATAGTGGATGCTCAAGACATATGACCGGTGACAAAAATAAGTTTGTCAATCTTAAAGCAAAAGAAGGAGGAAAAGTAAGCTTTGGAGGCAACCAATCTGGCAAAATTGTTGGAGTTGGTGAAGTTAGTAATGTAAATGGAGCAACTGTGAAGGTTGTCTATCATGTGGAAGGCTTGTGTCACAACCTCCTATGCGTGAGTCAAAGTGCTGATAAAGATAATTGGGTTATCTTCGATTCACAAGAATGCTTCATCATCAACAAGAAGGATATACCTATCAACAAAGAAAAGTTGAACATCCAACTCCGGGCTCCAAGGTATGGTAATTGCTGCACCATTGGTTTAGAAAATGTTTTTCTAACTCTTGCTTAATTAGTCAAGCTAATGAGAGTCGTTTATGGCATAAATGTTTAGCACATGTTAACATGAATCAGCTTGACCGATTAATCAAGAATGAATTAGGTCAAGGGATTACAAAATTAAGTTTCAAAAATGACTTAGTTTGTAATGCCTGTCAGATGGGAAAACAAACCAAGTCTTCTTTTAAATCAAAGAAAGAGATTTCAACTAAGAGACTCCTTGAACTACTTCACATGGATCTAATGGGTCCCGCTAGAGTAAAGAGTCTAGGAGGAAATCTCTACACTCTAGTTATTGTAGATGATTTCTCTAGATTTACGTGGACCATATTTCTAGCTTCAAAGAAACCTTTGAGTTATTTACTACTTTTACCAAAAAGGTCCAAAATGAAAAGGATATATCTATTGTTTCCATTAGAACAGATCATGGTGGAGAATTTAAACATGGTGACTTTGCAATATTCTGTGAAAAAGAAGGAATCAACCACAACTTCTCAGCTCTAAGAATGCCTCAACAAAATGGAGTTGTGGAACGAAAGAATCGAGTGATTGCAGACATGGCTCGAGCAATAATGTCTGAGAAGAAAGTTTCTCAAGTGTTTTGGGCTGATGCGCTCAACATAGCATGCTACATATATAACAAAGCCTACATCAAAACATCAATGGGAAAGACTCCATATGAGCTGTTCAAAGGAAGAAAGCCCAACTTGTCCCATTTGCATGTATTCGGTAGCAAGTTCTTTATTCACAACAACGACAAGGACAATCTCGGTAAATTCGATCCTAAATTTGATGAAGGTTTATTTCTAGGATATTCAAATAGGATGAAAGCATTTAGAGTCTTTAACAAACGTACTTGTGTAGTATAAGAGCCAGTACCTGTAGTGTTTATTGAAACCGAACATCAAGAAAACCAGATCTTGATGAAGAAGTTATTATTTCAAAAGGTTTTGAAAATGCAAAGAAGGATAGTTCAACCGATGATCAACCAACAAATGATTTTGAAAAGGTTAAATCGGGTGAACATCCTTAACCCCCTCAACTAAAAGCTTGGAAGTACATCCGCAACCACCCTCTAGATCAAGTGATTGGAGAAGTGGACGAAGGTGTACGAACACGAAAAAGATTTCTAAATGAGGCTAAATTTTCAGCATTTATTTCAAAAGTAGAGCCTAAAAATGTTGAGGAAGCTTTGACTAACAATGATTGGATTATAGCCATGGAAGAAGAGCTAAACCAATTTGAAAGAAACCAAGTTTGGGACTTAGTACCCCCTCCAAATGATCATCCAGTCATAGGTACTAAATAGGTATTTAGAAACAAACTTGATGAATCCGGAAACATTGTTAGAAATAAAGCTCGATTAGTGGCCAAAGGCTACAACCAAGAAGAAGGGATTGACTATGAGGAAACGTATGCTTCAGTGGCAATATTGGAAGCCATACGTATCCTACTTGCTTTTGCATGCGGATTTCAAACTTTTTCAAATGCATGTCAAAAGTGATTTTCTAAACGGGTTCATTATGGAGGAAGTATATGTTGAATAACCTCCAGGCTTTGAAGATCTTTCTAAGCCCGATCATGTTTTTAAACTTAAGAAAGCACTTTATGGTTTAAAACAAGCACCAAGAGCATGGTATGAAAGACTTAGCAACTTCTTAATCAAGAAAGGTTTCGCTAGAGGAAAGGTTGATACAACCTTATTTGTTAAGCATTCTAAGACTGATATATTGATGTGCAAATTTATGTTGATAACATTATATTTGATGCTACTAACAATGATCTTTACCAAGAGTTTGCTAAGATAATCAGGCTGAATCCGAGATGTCAATGATGGGAGAACTTACATTCTTTCTAGGACTTCAGATCAAGCAAAGAAGAAATGGTATCTTTATTAGTTAGATGAAGTACTTGAAAGAACTATTAAAGAAGTTTTGGATGGATCAGTGCAAAAGTTCAGAACTCCTATGAGTTCAACAATATTGCTCAATACGGATGTAAAAGGCAAAGATTATGACATCAAGTGATACAGAGGAATGATCGGTTCATTACTCTATCTTACAGCTAGCAGACCAGATATTCAGTTTAGCCTTGGGATGTGTGCGCGTTATCAAGCAGCACCAACGGAATCACATGCTAAGAACGTGAAGTGAATATTTAGATATCTTGCTGGTACCGTTGACCTTGGAATATGGTATCCTAAAGGAACAAAAGAGCAATTGATTGCATACTCAGACTTAGACCACGTCGGATACAAAACAAATAGAAAAAGCACAAGTGGTCAATGCCAATTCCTCGGAGGGTCATTAGTATCATGGTTCATCAAGAAACAGTCAACAGTCTCACTATCCTCAACAGAAGCTGAATACATAGCTGCTGCGAGTTGTTGCGCCCAAGTGCTGTGGATGAAACAACAACTTCAAGATTTGGGAATGAGTTTCACAGAAATTCCCATACTCTGTGACAACACCAGTACTATTAATTTGGTCAAGAATCCTGTGCATAATTCTCTGATAAAGCATATCGACATTCATCATCACTTCATCCGAGATCATGTACAAAGGAAAGATATCAAAGTGGTACTTATTCCAACTCATCAACAAATAGCAGATATCTTTACCAAACCATTGGATAGGGAACAATTCATGAACATCAGAAGGGAATTGAGAATGGTGAATCCCAATGAACTGTAAGTAATGTTGATTTACTGTTGTTTTGATGATTAATTGCACTAACTTAAGCATTAGAGTGTTTTTAGTAAGTTTTGCAGGTCCCTATGCAAGTATAAGAAACAAGTTTGAGAAAACAAAACTCAAAACTTGAGTTATGCGAGAGAGAAACTCGAGTTCTGGTACAAGGCTAAAAAACTCGAGTTCTGATGGAAGAAAACTCGAGTTTCAACACTGCTTCAGAGAACTGGAAGGCAAAACTCGAGTTTTAGATTGCAAGTTCAGGTAACTCGAGTTCTGGAAGTTCAAAAATTGAGTTCAGGTACGCATTTCTTTTCATAAGCCTAAAACTCGAGTTCTGAATATGCAAAACTCGAGTCCTGAGGCGTCTGTTCATCTGCAAGTCATGAAACTCGAGTTCTTGACTGTTAGCCATTTTTGCCTCTCGAAACTCGAGTTTTGAGAGACCAAAACTCTAGTTCCATAACAGAGATGTAATTTTTTCTCTTTGAAACTCGAGTTTTGGAACCCCAAAACTTGAGTTCCACTGAACACAGAAGCCTTATTCCCTCTTTCGGACAAAACTCGAACCCTAACCCCTGCTTTTCAACTCGAGTTCTCTCCAATCCGTTTCATTTTCAACCGTTACAACTGCTAGAAATTGTCGCAACCTCTCAGGTACCATTTAATCAACTAAACCCCCTTAATTTCCCTCATTATTATCCTCTTTTCGTTGCTTAATCTCTTCTTGAACCCTTTGGCGCCGTCGCCTCTATTTTGCCAAAAATCTTCATTTTATTTCCTTTTGATCCAATTTCTCCATGGCTCGTACAAAGGTAACTGTCGACAAGTCTTCTAAATCTACTTCCAAAGCCCCCTCTCAATCCCAATTAATCTCTCAAACTCCCTCCAAACGTGTACGTATTGCCAAGACTTCAGAGGAGGAAACAGAGATTCCTCTGGTTAGGAAACCGAGGACAGGGACTCCGAAGTCTATTCTGAGCAAGAAGAATAAGGGTAAAGAACACATAGTTGCCACTTCATCTCAGCCAGAGTGTAATATCCACAATTTTATGCTAACTGAAATAAATGCTAATCCGATAACTAGAAAATGAAAAGAGTAATGAGAGGTGAATAGCTCATAGAGAGAGGAAAATTATAGACAGAAATTGTACGGTTAGAACTGGCTTGGTTTATGGAGTTCCGAAAGAATTCCAAAATTTAAAGATAATTCCTAGAGTAATGTGAGGATGAGAAACTTGTAGAAAAGGACCCAAGGGTCATTTGATAAAAGACCAAGGGCATAAAGGTCTTTTAGTATTAAAAGTAAGGGCAAAATGGTAATTTTGCAAAAGTAAAGAAAGTAAGGGCAAAATGGTAATTATGAGAAAGTGAAAGGGCATTTTGGTAATTTGACAAAGTCAAAGTCAAAAGTCAACTTTTGACCAAAAATTTTCAGATGCCCAATGGATAGAGCCCGACTCATGGATCACAACCGTGAAACACGGATTTTCCAAATTCAAATTAGATTTTTATTTATATAATTTTGAAGGGCGAAAAATTTTGAAGGGCGAAGAATTGGTACAAGAGAGTGAGATTTCAAGTGGTTAAGAAAGTTACAAAGTAAAGAGCAAAGTTAAGAAATAAAGGTAACAAAGATTTCTAACTTTACTTAACATGTGAAATTATTCTAATGATGTGCATGACTTTATGACATTGTGGAAATGTGTTTATGAGTGATATTATGCTATGGCCATATGCATTGATATGTGATTGGTACACATTTTGCATTGTTACACATTAATTCATAAGTTTAAAACATGTCATGCAATTTTCATTTAAGTTAGTAAGCTTTACTATTGAGATTTCCAAAAATCTCACCCTCTCCCCACTAACCATTTCTAGGTACAAGTTCATCAAAGGGTAAAGAGAAGGTTATTGAAGCATGAAGCTAGTTTTATGATGACTTTTTGGATGATGTTTTGAATATTTTAGTTTATATTTTAGTTTATATGTTTTGAATATTATTATGATATTTTAGTTTCAAGTTTATATGTTGTTATGTAACTAAACCTCTACTAAGTGATGTTCATTATGAGGTGAAAGCATGATCTAAACATGAGATAATGCAAGTTTAATTATGAGTAAAGAAAGGAAACGAACAAGCATGCCTAAAGAAAGAAAGTAGTAAAGTTATGAAGTGTAAAAAGTAGTTGTAATTTTACTCAAAGCCCCAACTTTAGGCTAATGGGAAACAGAGCAAATGAATCCCAAATGGGATCAAATTTTATAGAAAAATAGTTCATATTTCAAGCTTTAGAAAAAGCCAGAGAAAAATGAATTTGGAGTTTTGTACAGAAAGTTATTAAGTTCCAAAGTTTGAAGAAAATCACTGAAAAACCTGGGAAAATAGAAAAATGACCAAATGAACAGTACTTTTTCACGAATTAAACTGTGTCATTTGGGCAAGTAAATGACTCAATGAATATTTTTCCCTTATAAAGGAACTTACAAGATTCAAATAGAAATTGTAAGCACTCAATTTCTATTTTTCTAGAATTAGTTGTGAATTTTCAAAGTTGGTCCAAAATGCAGTGAATAGTAACTTTCAAAAACTTGAAAGTTTTAAAATTGAAACTTTTGGACTTTCTAATCACTTTGAGGCTTCCCGTTGATTCTAAATCAATATATAATGAAGCTAAAGGGTAAGTTAAGGAGTGTCACACAGAGCCCACTCCTCCTGTTCATTCTGATTCAGAGACCGAGAGTATCTCACCTTCTCACATGGCATCATCCTCTCGGAAAAAGGGATCCAGGAAAGGAAAGAAGTAGCCAGAGATTCCAAAGCCTCCTCAAGGTTACAATGTCAATATGGTAATGATTAACTCTCCTTTTAAGTTTAAGAATATAGACCTATGCCCTGCTGTTTATGTGGATTTGGATCATATCAGTGGATTGCTAGGACATGGTGTTAATGAGTATTTGGGGCACTATGAAAATCTGATTACTTTGCAGAATCATTTTAATTCCGATATGGTTAGAATTTTCTATAATAACATGATTGAAAAGAATGTTGTCGGGAATAAGAAAATGGTTATAGAGTATGGGATGCAGACGATTATGAGAGGAAGTCCTATTAATATTTCTGTTAAATTGTTAAATGTATATCTGGGTACTGGGACTTATGATAGGACTCTCAAAGATCTTGGAAATGCTGAGATGTTTGAGGCACTAAGGCCGGTGAAGAATATCAGGAGGAACATGGTTTGCATTTTGAGCCTTCCTCTAAGCCATCATTGCAAAGGACCATTCATTACGTTTACTCTCGGTGCATGGTGAACAAAGGGAAGAACTATACTCATTTTTCCTCCTCGGACTATCAAATACTTGCTTTAATCATGAAGAAGGAGAAGAGAAACATTAGACATATGGCGTTCAATGATATGCAGAGGCTGGTGCAATCGAAGTCAAAGAAGATGACATTACCCTATCCCAGCTTGGTCTTACCGATCATGGATCTTCACCCTATTTGGTACCTTCTTCCTGATCAGCTACCCATGACTACTCAAAAATTTTCAGAGACGTACTTTCATTGGATGAATATAGACATCATTTCTTCTCGACCGGTAGCTACTCCTACGAGGAAGAGAAAGACCACTCCTGCTACTTATAGAGGCTAGGATGAGGCCCAGTCGTTTGCCCCACAGCAGCAGCATCACTCTGCTCCATCATTCTCTCAAGCAGCCTTACAGACTTTCATGCAGATAGAGTTCAGGAGGATGGGAGACGAGTTTACCATTGCTTTCCATGCCGAGACTCAGAGCTATGTTTAGTCAATGTTGCAGTCAGCAGGAGAGTACTTCTCGGAAAGATCCTTAGATGCAGCCGTTACAGCCTTGGTTCAGTCTTTTGATTCATTCAGGGATACTGTGTCTGGGCAGTTGGCGTCATTGTTAGACGCCGTTCAGAGTTTGGATATGAGAGTTGGGTCTCTTGAGCTGTTTGTTAGAGGCAGCAAGGCACCTCCGCCTGCACCACCACTGAGTGGCTCTGAGCCTTCATCTTCTGAGTGGTTGTTAGTCTAAATTGACTTTTCTGCTTCTGCTCAGCCTTCAGACCCTATTCAAGCACCTCCTCCCGAGTCCTCTGTCCCTTATATTTCTGCCACTCCTGACCTTCCATCTTCATCTCCTCCTCACCCTCTTTGATTGATGACAAAAAGGGGGAGAAAACTTCTGTTTTATGTTTTTTTGTTATGGATTTCATTATGGATCTTGCTTTATTATGACATTGTGGGTTTGTTATGGTTTGATTCTGACATTATGGTTTATCATGACATTATGGATGTTTTGCATGACATTATGCGATGAAGGCTAAGGTTTCTATTATTGTGGTTTCTACTTTATCATTTATTCAAAATTTCAGACTTATGATTTTGTCTTTCATTTATTCAAAATTTCAGAATTATGATTTTGTCATCATCAAAAAGGGGGGAGAATGTTGATGCCTTGTTTTGATGATAACAAAATCAAGTTCATATGGAAGGATTTGAAAATTGTCATTAACATCTTTGAAATTTCTGAAAAATTGGTCTCAGGTTCAAAACTCGAGTTTGGTACGTTTCAAGAATCAAGTTTTAAAAATATGATATAAAACTCAAGTTCCAGCTTCACTAAACTCGAGTTTCGTGCTTAAAACCTCTGTCTAGGAACTTCATGAGTCAGAACTCGAGTTTTAGTATTGCAGACTCAAGTTTTCCAGAACTTTCAATACAAACTTGAGTTTCCATCTTCAAGTTATGACAACTCGAGTTCCAGGATAACAGAACTCGAGTTTTGAGCTTTTAAAACACTGAAAGATCTTAATGCATCAGAACTCGAGTTCTAAGATTTCACAACTCAAGTTTTACAGAACTTGAATTGCAAACTGGAAGTTTTGACATTAGAGTTTTAACAACTCGAGTTCTGTGATTTAGAAAACTCAAGTTTTGTGCTCTTTCTCAACCTTATGTTGTAAAACTCGAATTACAAATCTTCTGAACTCAAGTTCCATAACATGCATTCTGAACTCGTGTTTCCAAACAAAAGTTCTAAAACTACATTATAAAACTTTCATTATAAACTCGAGTTTCCAAATTAGAGTTTTCTGAACTCGAGTCTTGAATTGAGGAAACTTGAAGTTTCATTGCATGACTTTTCAAATTGCTCAGAACTCATGAAATAGAACTCGAGTCATGAGAATTATTAAACTCGAGTCCTACCTTTTTTTGACAGCAGCATCTGACACTGAACTTCGCTTTTTTACCAAATCTTTCCTTATCCATGACTTAACGTTTGAAAGTTAACTGCCATCATAAATGCACGTATGCTAACCTATGAAACAGGTATAAGTGTGACTGCGGAAGATCTCCTTGATTGTAATGGCTCGTGTAGTCTGATTGATAGTTGTAATCCATGGATTGCAAATCTTAGAGGAGCTCTGAGGACTGGACGTAGGTTAGAGAGGACCGAACAAGGATAAATCACCGTGCTCATTCTTCTTTTGCATTCTCGGTGACTTCATTTTAATTTCTGTGATTTACACTTTAATTTATAAAAAGTGACCAATTCACCCCCTCTTGGTCAAATCATATACAACATAAACTAGTTTGGAATCACGAAAATGATGATACATAAGTTGAAAGTTTGAAAAATCATAATGTGGTAATTTTGGGAGCATTTTGGCCAGACCTGGAAGTGGGAGGAAAAAATGTGATTTTGATGATTTTGATGCTTCCAATGGCTTTAAAATGAGAAATTGTGTAGGGGTAAAGTGAGCCATGGAATTAGAAAGCATAAAAAATCAGTAAGACAAGTTTAAGTGTTCTAAGTCTTGGTAAAATTCAAAGGGAAGTTTAATGAAGTTTTAAGATAGTTTTTGCTTTGATAATGGCTTATGATTAATAGCCACGATGTTGTGAATTATGTAGGTAAGGGTTTGGTGCAAGGAATTAATTCATCAAGTGATCAAGAGAGGTTACAAAATCAAGAGCAAAGTTAAGAAGCAAAGGTAGCAAGGTTTTCTAACTTTGAGCAATGTTGTTGTGAACATGACTTGGTTCTTATTATTACTTTGTTGAAATGTGTTTATGAGTGATGTTATGCTATGGCCATATGCATTAATATGTGCTTGTTACACATTTTCAATTGTTACACATTTCTATCGAAAACTAAGCATGTCATGCAATTTTCCTATGTATGTTAGTAAGCTTTGCTATTGGGATTTCAATGAAATCTCATTCTTTCCAACTAACCCTTTCTAGGTTGAAGCTCATCAAAGGGTAATGGTAAGGTTAATGAGGCATGAAGCTAGTTTTATGATGTCTTTTGGATGATGTTTTAAACTTGTATTACAATTATACTTTAGCTTAAGTTTGTATGTTAATTTGTAACTAAACCTATACTAAAGTGGTGTCCACTAAGGAGTCGAAACATGCTTTGAACATAAGATAATGCATGTTTAATTATGAGTAAGGAAAGGAACCAAATAAGCATGCTAAAAGAATGAACATAGAAATGGTATAAGGTGGCAATAGTGGTAGTAAGGTTGTTCAAGACCCCAACTTTGGGTTAACGTGAAATAGGGTAAATGAACTCCAAATGAGGTGAAATTTTCTAGAAACGTAGTTCATATAACAAGATTTAAAAAAATCCAAAGATCACTAAAATTGGAGTTTTGTACAAAGAGTTATGACCATCCAAATTTAGCGAAAAATCACAGAAAAACCTGGGAAAATGGAAAATTACCATTTGAACAGTAGATTTTTGCGCAATAAACTGTATTAATTGGGCAAGTTTCTGACCCAATGAGTATTTTTTCCACATAAAGTATTTTATAAGCTTCAAATAGAAATTGGAACCACTCAAGTTCGATTTTTCTAGAATTAGTTATGAATTTTCAAATTTGGTCCAAAAAGCTGTGAATGGTAACATGAATAGTAACTTTAAAACTTGAAATTTTTACTTTGATTTCTTTTGACTTTTTAAGTTATTTGAGGCTTCAAAGTGGCTCCAAATCAACATAAATGGAAACTTAGAGGGTTAAATAAGGTGTATGACATTTGGTGGTATCAGAGCAAAGGTTTGGGATTTGATTGGATTACAAGTGCATTGTTATTTTCTATATATGTTTGACAATGCAACATGTATAGTGTTATGCTATGGATTGGTTATGTTACATTTTAAGTGATATGATATATTTTGGTTGCCTATTATGGTTACATGTTAGTTAGATATGCTTTATGTTCATTGTTATATGGATGAATATGAATAGTCAAGCATGCCAAATCAAAGTGAAGAGGTGACATAATCACTACATCGTGAGGATGGGATAGAGTTTACCAACACTCCAGAGATAAGTTTACATTATGAACCATCAGTCAATCAAGGGGATCTCGGTGAGGAAGAAGATCCTGAAATAGAGATATACTTTTCACAGGAAGGTGATTAGCAAGTACCAAGACTACCGCTTAAGAAGAGAGTGCTATGTGAAGACTGGATGCGGCAAATGTTATAGGATCCCTATAGGGTGGTACCTGAAGGGTCAGTCATACCAGCACCAGCAAGAGAACAAACTCAGAGAGAACCTTCAGAGACAGGTTCTAATGCTTTCGAATCATCGCAGGGTTCTAATGAAGTAGTAGATCAAGATAGATTTAGAGGCCCCATGTTTGACAGAATTGCTTCCTTGGAGCGCCTGATAAATGCAAACACCAATGAACTCCAAGAGCATACTGCATTACATGGACAAGGATTTTATTTGGCATGGGTTAACATAGTCAAAGATTTATATGATCGAGATCAGATGAACTTAGCACCAATAGATGATGACAAATGGGTATGGGTTGTGCTAGCCACCATCCCTGATTTTGAGTTGGGAGCTTAGATGAGAGCTTAGTTGGTAGCTGAGATGAGAGCTCAGTTGAGAGCTGAGATGAGAGCTCAGATGAAAGCTGAGTTCACAGCTATACTGAAATCGGGGAATGATTGAGCTTTATTTGTATTAATTTTCCACTTGAATTTTCAGAGTCTTAGAGTCAAAAAGCCCATACATGACCCTTTTTGTGCTTAAGTTGAGATTAGGAGTTATTGACTTGGATTATTGTGATTTTGGGTGCATACGCCATGAATAATGAGTTATTGTGCCTAAATTGCACCATGAGCAAATGATGCTGCCCATAGTTGCTATTTCATTTCAGGAACTCCTTACAAAAAGACAAGGGAAGCAGCTCTGAAAAAGTTCGCCGCGGAGCAATTCACTATTCGCCTCGGCTAAAGTTCAAATAGCCTTGCAAGAACTCTCGGGTGAGGTTCGCCGCGGCGAATATCGCGCAGTACCTGAATTTTTACCTTAGAAGGAAAATAACCCGACCCGGCTTAATGGATCCGACCCAGGACGGTTTATATTGCTGAATTAGGGTATTTTCGAAAGGAGGGAGGAGAAGGCTGCAGAGGAAAGGATTGAGAGAGCAAAGGAGAGAAAACCTAATTCTCTATCACCCATCTTCACACACTAGCTTCATTTAACTCATTTCTTCATCATCCATCCATCTATCATGTTCCATTCATCATCTCTAAGCTCATTTCCAACACCTATGAGGAGCTTAACATCTCCATCCTCTTGAAGATGAAGTGAACCAGAGTTTGAAGCGCCGAAAGGGGAGTATTTACTTTCAATCTGTGTTTACACTATAGATTACTAGGATTCCAAGTTGGATTTTGTAATTTGTGTGTAAATACTTGGTCTCGGTTGAGCCAAACTTGGATTATTGTGCATTGAGTTGTTTTGTGATTAACAAAGTAAAATGGGGTTCATTTTGGTTATTTGATGAAGTCTTGTTGTTCTCTTCTATCATCCTAGTTGTGCTTGATTTTAGAGTCAACAATGTATGGAT
>JANTPZ010129643.1:0-19232 GCA_025593235.1 Vachellia pachyceras
TTAAGAAACTTAAGCTTCATGAAAAAAGCAAATGACATCTTCCCAGTACCTTATCAACCACTCTGAGTTATTTGGCATAAGTTGCATAAGCCCAAACCTACGCTGTTTAGATTTACCCTCAGATCGTGTAACCAGGAGTAGCCTATCACTTTCCAGTTCAGCAATAGCACAAACCATGGCCTGCACCAAATGGCAAAATGTCAACCTTTAAGGAGAAGAAGAGGCCATGCACTCTGGAATAAAAATGAAAATTTGGCATACAAATTTACAGATTCTTGTCAACATTGTCGATCTTAAGAAACACCCAAATATCTAACCATTTCAAATATTCATTGCATTTAATCTAGTATCAGACTATTAGCCACTCTAACTCATAATATAATATGAATAATGAAATTATATGATTTAAAATTTAAAAATAAATAAGGCATACAGGATCTATCTTTGAGAGGAAGTGTCTGCCAATAACAATGTCAGCTACAGCCTGAAAACACAGAGAATGAAGTAAAATAAAAAAGACAAAAAAATCTACAAGAATCACTGACTGTCGTATTTTGAATCTATCAAACACATGGATGCTATTTCAGAACTTTTTGTACCCATTTTCTGATATAATATAAAGATGAGCCCAATGCATAGAAGAAATAAAAACTTAGTTTTCTTCTTATAAAAGAAAAGTTTGAGAGAACAGAAAGAAAGGAGTGAAAGGGCGGAGGAGAGGAGAACATATCCCCCTAAAAGAAACCAAAATGGAAATAAAAATGATTCAAGCAACAATAAAATTTTTTAATTTAACTTTCAGAAGCTGCTTATCTATTATTAAATTTTGAAAAACAAAAGGCATCAGTAGCATCTAAACATCCAGCAGAAAGCTTGAATTTTAAAACATAATTGTTTGTGTTTGTCAATTTCTTATGTTAGGTATAAGTCACAATAGTCAGTAAGGACAATTGTAACTTCACCAGTATTTTATGTAGAGTAATAAATATGTTTACCCTCATTTCAGTCTGTGTCAAATATGGCTGTCCATCAGGATCTCGCGAGAGGTGAACCCTTTTCCCTTTTGATTCTCCAGCTTTTAACCATTCAGAGCTCACTTCTGGTATACTCCACATGGCCTCTAAGTCCTGGGGTTCAGCGCAATCATCCCAAAACGTGAAGCTGACAGACATTCTGCCATATAAAGTTAAACTGTCAAGTGTTAATACACACCTAAAAGAAGTTTATTCAAGAAGAAAGACAGCTGAAATAACAACTTCTGGATTTTACTAACAATGAGGAGGCCCAACTTTATCAAGATATATAGCAGCAAAGGCCAATTCCAAGACTACACAAACTATCATAAGCACAAACAAGGACATAATAAACAAATAATTCTGAATAACTCTTCCGAGAATCGATTGATAATAAAACACTGTAACAACATAATAGGCAGAGCATTTTAATCAGGTATTAATGGAACGTTAAGAAATGCTGATGACCTAGACGTGGAATAGTAAGAATAGCTGATCAACTAAACTTGATCGTTCTAAGCTTCTATAAGTTGGGATTGAAGAAGCCACATTAAGAATATTCTGTAAATGCATCAATTGTACCGAACTCTTCATTCAAACAAAAAAAGAAATCCGCCATTGTAATGTATAACCATGTTCCAGCCAACATCACAACCCTAGAGCAACATTCAATCGAGGATTAAGTCGTCGATTGGACGACATTGTGAAAGATCCAACTGAAAAATGAAAAATTCATGGATTAAATCCTAGTTAACATTGGAAATACTCAAGAACATACATTGGAGCAATCGCCAATAGACTCTTGCAAAGGAGATGGCCTACAATGGAGGCGAAGGAACGTACGTGAGAGAGCATGTCAATTTTTTTTTGGCCAAAAGAAAACTGAATTTATTGAGAGAGTGACACTTGGCAAGTTGGCATGCCATACTGTCCATTCTCGTGTGGGTCCACTAGGAAAATCACATTTTTTGGACTCACTGTCCAAAAATGCATCACAAAAAAAGAATGAAAGTTTGGAAGTTATAATAATCAATATGTTTATTATCACAAAAAATTAATATTTTGGAAGATTAAAATTTAAAATTACTATTTTTACCAACACGAAATTACTATTAATATAACATAAATATCTAACAACCTTAATAATCTAAATTTATTTGCAAATTACAAATAATGCAATTTATTCATTAAAATATATAAGAGATCAAATAAAGTAGTAGTTTTTCTAAAAAAATTGCTTGTTTTTCTAAATTATTAATAGTTTTTCTATTAATATAACATAAATATCTAACAACCTTAATAAGCTAACTTTACTGATTTTTTAATCTTTGCAAATTAATTGCTTAGTTTCTGCATTAAAATTCGAAGGAAGTAATGAGGTATTCAAATTTATAAAAAAACACTATGCTTATCCCAAAAATATAACATGTTCATCACATAAATATAAATGGTATAATTCATTAAGGATTTTATGTATATTTATATGCATATTGATGATTATTATAACATATGTACTTATAAAATTCAATCACAATTTTTGTACTTTAAATAATTATGACCTGTGATATATTTCAATATGAACTTTTAAAAAAGTAGAAGCTTCGTACATCTAACTTTCTTCTTATTTTTCCTTTTTACGGATGGACCCGTTTGAAAATGAGATAGATAAGTATTTTTATGCAAGTCGAGATAAATATATGAAGGAGATTATCTCGTTTTATAAAAAACACTGTTGATCATGTTTAGACCCTACAAACACGGAGTCAAACAGGTTCAATATATGTGTTGATTCCATTCCGTCCAAAATTTAACAACTCATTCAACAAATCTCTTCTCTATTGAAATAAAAATGGAAAAGATGCAAAAGAAAATATTTTGATTATATCTATTATGTGAACATCTTATTTCCAAAATTAAAGTTGATACCACTTGAGCTAATAACTTATTGCCTTCCATTTCCATAGTAATTTTATTTTCTATTATAGTCAACATTAATTAAAGTTAAATCAGCTTTATTATGTTTTTTCTTCTGGCCTTCACTTTTATATGGTTCACTAATCAATTTATTTACAATTTTGTAACAAAAAGGAAGAAGTAAAACCCAAAATATAAGGTAAAAATCCTCTTTCTCTATTGTAATGAACATGTCATATATAATTGCACATAGTAACTTTTTCATGTGCAGATTGATCTTAATTTCATGGTGCTGATAACCAGTGATAAATGTTAGTACATGGTAGCAATGCATGCTTTTAAAGCTATTAATTAAAAAAAATAAAGTAGTTGACCCATGTTAGGCTAAATAATACTAAGCAACTTAACTAAAGCTTTCTTAAATATTTTTATGATCTTATTTAAATAGTAAAGAGAAAAGGCTTTATTTCATATTAGTTATTAGTCACCTCATTAAGTTTTTCATGCTAATTACGATTTTACCATTCATTTATTGTATATTAACTTTTTCTTATGTGCTATAATGGATATTAAATATGAGATAAAGTTAAAAAATTGTCATATTTTAAAGTAGAATTAATGTCGTTTAAAACTTTTCTTTATTCATATGAAATATATTGAGAGTGACTTAAAATTAAAGGTTTTTACTCAAACCATCAAGTAAGAATCATAGTTTAGAAGATGGGGTTGGATTAGACAATTCGATTGGATGGACTGTCAATTAAGTTCATTAGTGACTCGACTTGAATTAAAAAATATTTTTTTGTACTTAAGTCAAATTAGATTAAAGTTGAGCTAAAACTTAAAAATCAAACTGGAATTTGAAATGGAAAAAATCCAAATATATATAGACCAATGTGAAATATGGAGAGTTCTCAAGCTGGCTAGTTGGATGTTGTGAAAAAGAGAAGGGGGGAAAAGCAATGAATGAGACAAATGAGCTAATTAATTATAAGAACTAGTGCCTCTCAATTAAAATAAAAAGAACTAGTGCCTATCAATTAAAAAAATATAAGAGAAAATAATTTGGCAAGGGCAAGTAGAGCAGCGAGCTGAACCATCAATCCGTAACGGGTTGAGTTGCAAAATATGAGACCCATTTGGATGCAGGTCTTTTTAGCACGCACCCGCAATGTGCTTACCTGCTCGTACCCACTTTTTTTAAAAAAAATTAAAATTGATTTATAAAAATATGTGAACAACTTCTTATCATAATGTAAATCTAATTAATATTGAATGTTTGGTTATCATTTGATTTGTGATTTTATATGTAGTTTAAATTCAATCTTATATAGTGTATTATATATGTTTAAGATGTATTATTTAAAATTTAAATTAAATATCTTATAATCAAGTTGTAGTGTATTTTTATAAATTAAATTTATGAAAAGGATATTTCATTATAGGTATTGAAAAAAATAAAAAAGATATTTCAAGTTCAAGTAACAAATATTATCAGTAAGAAAAATATGAAAAAAATAAAAAAAATAGTGGCAAGTTGATAAGGCATGACCGGCTGGGTTAGGAAAATGCCAATCCATATGTAAGCAAATATTTGAGCTCACCCCTCAACGAGCCAACCTGTAAACGGTGGGCTTATCCGCTTTACCAGCTCCAGGGACAAGAGTGGGCGTTGATTGAAAAGCTGAACACCAGTTAAATTGCATCAAAAATGAACTGGTCAAACAAAGTACTGGCTTCACTCCTTTTCATCTTTCTCATTTTCTTCTCAAAATCTCATTTCCATCTAAATCGAATAATAGAGATTTAATATTTTATGAAATTCTTATTATAATAGTTTATAAATTAAAAATTTTGTTATCTTGTATAAATTGCAATTACAAATCATGTAGATAATATTTTAATAGTTAAAATTTAGTTATTTAAATTTACAATACTAGATACAGAAAATATTAAATCTCACCCATCAATTTCTTTTGATTTAAGGGTGAATGTCATTCTTTAAAAGAAAATGATAGAAGTTAAATATGGGCCATATAAGATTTTTTTTTTACCTTAAAACAAGGTTGATATTAGTATATGTAACTGGTTGACTAATGAACCATAAGTGGGTTTAAATTTCATTATCAATATGAGAATCTTATTAGTAAGTGATATATAAATAAAGTTCAGTTTATGTCCTAGGTCTAGGAAACCTCTACAACCGTGCTTGTTTGGGAACTTTGTTCCCAAAACAGTGCACACAAACTGAGATAAAATCATCTCAAAATCAGTAAAAATAATCTCTAAATTTATAAAAACCATCTTAAAATCCGTAAACCATTTAAAAATTCATAAACTCCTTTTTCTTTTAACAGAATTTCTAAAAGCACAGTTATTTTTCTTTGGTAAAATAAAACGACTTGTGATTTACTTGAAAGGGATGGACATTTAATGCAAGTGAAGATGGGCAGGACCTGGTTCGTGAAGGTGGCATACAGAGGTAGGTGTCCTAAGAAAACGAGGGGTTAGGTGGCTAAAGAGGATGAACTGACCATTACCCACGTGTGAGCCACTGGTTAGAAGGATAGTCTTACTCCGAACCCAATGATCTTTAATGTGTTTTGTAAATAAATTTGTTTTATCATTTTAACTTTTAACTCAAATTGTAATTTAGTCTTTTGAATGAGTTGTTGCGATTTAATCATTCAACTTTTGATTTATTTACAAGGTTGGTGCAGTTTAATCATTGAATTTTTTATTCACTTGTGGGAGACCGAGTTATACAAGAACCAAAAATTCAAAAACTAAGGTTGAATCGAATCATAATTAAAGGATCGAGTTACAATCAAAGTATAAATTAAAAACTAAAAGATTAATTTTTTTTAATATGTTTTATCTCTAGTTTTTATTATTTTTTAATATAGTTTCCCTGTTAAATAATGGTATCAATAATATTGTACTGAGATTAGATTATATCACCTTCTATTTTTAATAAATATAATAGACATTTAATTTAAAGAAGTTAATTAACTGGTATATTTTTATCATTTTTTTAAATTAATTTAACTGACTCATCAATTGATATATAACATAATCACATTTATATATATATATATTTCAAAATATACGTTATATATAATTAAAAAATTTATTTCATTTTTAAAAAAAATCAAACTGAAGCTGTATTTGCTTTAACAGCGTAGATTTGGCTGCTGTCTCTGCCCACCAACCCATTCACAACCAACCCACCCATCTAACAGAGCGCCAAGCAACTTTGACCGGCGCGCTCGTTTATCAACTCTTTTTTTTTTTTAAATGGGGAAATAACAGAACGGATTTAAATTCTAAATATAACATTTTTTTACAACAAGTCTAATTTCTTTTTACCAGATATATTTTTGTCAATAAAAGTCTTTTTACATGTGCAAAGTGAATTTTATATAAAAAACGTGATGTGATATTTTAATTTGATAATTACATATGTAAAAATGTAACGCCGCTATCAAAAGAAGAAAAAAAATCAATTTTTAGCCATTGAATATTTGTTTAAGTTCAAGTTTAAATATTTATATAGCATAGAAGTAAAAAAAATGAACTAGAATATAAGGGTATAATAATAAATCAATCATTACTTTCATTCATTTTCTCTCTTGAATCAAACACAAAATCGTTAGAAACTTGTTCATTTTCTTCTCCTTCAACAAAATTTTTTCCCAACGATACACGCGAGTCAAGATAAAAAATATATCGAAATCCGTAAAACCATTTTGAAATCTGTAAACTCCTTACTCGTAACAAATTCCTAAACACACACGTAGCCTTAGAATATTTTTAAGCAAAATGAGTACATTTTTACAACCCATTTTGAGCATTTTTTTGGAAATTTACAATTAAGTCCCAAATAGGAGAATTAATGAATGAAAGGTCCCAAAGATTTAAAAAATTATCATAAGGTTCTAGAAGTAACTGCTGAGGTTGTCATTAACAGCTTGAGCATCTTTCATTAACAACCTCAGCAGTTACTCCTGGGACCTTATGATAATTTTTTGAATCTTTGAAACCATTTTGTGGTTAATTCCCTTACTTGGGACCTGTGTGTTATTTTCCTTTTTTTTTTCTTCTTTTACAAATTAATTGTCATTATCGTTGTGATGCAATTCATTTGCTTGATACTATAATGTTTTTTTATCCCTTTTAAGCTTACACACACATGCACATAAAAATAAAAACAAATATTCTATCAACTTGTTTAATTGGACGCTCTCTTTACAAAAAATTAAATTAGACAAAAACAAAGAAAAGTTATTACCCCATTTTACGTATTTGATTAAGAAAGCAACCTTTCGGGCTCTTAAAGGGAAACATTGGCTCTTCCGCCTCCTCCATTGATTGGTGCTTCTCAAAACTGGAATCAAATATATAAAGCTTTATATCATATTATTTGACTTGCTTTCATTCACACCTAAAAACAATTAACATCACTAAAAATTATCATCTTTCCACACAAAATTTATCCTTTTTTTAAAAAATAGAGTATTTAGTTCAAACAAAATTTAATATTAAAATTTTACCAAAAATATTTAAGGCTCAAGTATATTTGATCCTTTAAATTTACATTAAGTTTCGTTTTGAACCTTTAAAAACATTCAAGGCTCAAGTATATTTGATCATTTAAATTTACTTTATGTTATTAGTTTCTTTTAATAAAAAATGTTAATTTAAAAAATTTAAAAGCTAATTGTACACTTAAATCTTGATAAAAAACACTTAAAATTAAATTATTAAATATGATCATTTTTATATTTTAAAATTTAATCATTTTTATAATCATTTAACTTTATAATTATTGTTTTTATCTATCGAGTAATTATTTTTCGTTAAATGATACTAACGGTATTGAAATAAAATGATTAAAAAGTATTTTTTAAATTGAAGGATTAAATTTCTTTTTCTTTTTAACCAGCCAAATATACTTCGTTCATATAAATATATTTTAATCTAATATCTAATGTTTAAATAAGCTGAGAAAGTCCAAACTAGTCCAACGTGAATTTGGATGTGCTTTCATAGACAAGCAATTCTCTGCCTAAAAATATCATCCTACCATCTCCCTCATACTACGTCTATGGAACTCAAAATCTCCACCGTTCATCCGCCGCCCCCATCTCTCATTTTAGTTAGAATAAAACTTTTTCCATAAAAGAACACAATGATTATGAGATAATCCCATAATCTAATTATAAATCTAGAAAATAATGTAGTGTATTGGAAATTTAAGAGATAGTCCCTACCTTATTTTTTAGCCAAAAGATTATATCATTACCCTTGTTAATCACACTTGTTAATCAGGTTAAAGGATACTTTTAGTCATTTATGTTTGCGTCAGGTTCCATTTTAGTCATTTAAGTTTTAAAAGTGCACTTTCAATACACAAACTTAACGCTATTAGTCTTTCTTAACGGAAATTGCTGACTCATTAAACTTAATGCCGTTATTTTAAATATTTTTTTATTTTACACAATTTAAAATATCAAATTTATTATATTATTAAATTAAAATGTGAGTATACTTTGTGGCCTTTTCTGGCTTTTTTAGCTAACGTTTTATTGCACAGTCATCAATTAAATTTGATGAGTCCACAATTTATGTTAAGAAAGACTAAGACTAACGGCGTAGGTTTGAAGGATTGAAAGTGCACTTTTTAAATTTAAAGGATTAAAATGAAACATGATGCAAATATAAAGGATTAAAAGTATACTTTAACCTGAACAACATGTGTAACTAATAAAGATATTTTTAAATAATTATAAATTCAGAAAATAAAGTAAATTTACGTATTATATTTAAAATTAAAATAAACATTTTATTTATCTCAAGGACTAGTAATAAAAATTATATATTCCAAAATTTGATTTGTAAAATATACCTAACACATGTAACCATATAAGTAAATATATTTAATTTTGGGAGATTTAGTGTCAGGTCCCAAATAAGGGACTTATTTAGGGAATGGTCCCAAAAAAATATTTATTCTGAGGTCCCATTGACAACATGAGGTGTTGTCAATCTAGCGCATGATGTTGTTAATAAAAGGGCTTTATGTTGTCAACGGGACCTCAGAATAAATATTTTATTTTTTGAGACCATTCTTTAAATAAATCCTTTATTTGGGACCTCAGAATAAATTTCCCTTTAATTTTTGTCCTGAAATTATTTAATATCACTATTGCATATCTCCCAATTAGTTTATATTTAAAGAATTTGATACTGGCAATTATATATTTATAAAGAATAAGATCACTCACACTAGTAATAATAATAAAAAAAGAAGATAGAATCTGAATCATTGATTTATCAAATAATTTCTTTATCAATTGTGGGAGAAAAATGTCTGAAATGATTCCTTCGCCTGATGTTTTCATTATTAGATCAAGTTTCAATGGTTGAGATTTAATCTATAAAAATATGATATTAAATATTTAATGATAAAGAATAGATAAATAAATTTACACACTTAAAATTTGATGCCAATAGTTTTCCGTAGCATATTTTTATTATATTTAATTATATTTAATATTATAATAGCATTTCTTACCAAGTATTAAAGCTCAATTATTGATTGATAAAAAATCTCAATTATTGAAATATGATTCAAGTTTACTTGCGAAAATGTTATTAAATTACGTTTATGAAAGTTTAAATAATTTTTTTTCACATACTTATTATATATATATACATATTAAAAATTATATTAGAAAAGTAGTTTTCATTTGCGCTAATCATGAAGACATTAAGTGGAAGGAAGTGGAGTAGATTAGCCGAGAGATGCTCTAGTCAAATGTTTTCCACTTTTTGTTAAAAAAATTATTTTCCTATTATATTTGCTGATTAATTATTTATTAGTTGTAGTAAACAAATTTCTTGAAGAAATGCCACGTGACTTTTAAATTCATGTGCTCAAATAGAACTGCATGCATAATAAATAGGGAAAATGACCGTAAAGTCGTATGGAAATAGCATAATATCAAAAAATCACATTGATAAATCTTTAAATCATTTCCCAAACCACCATTAATAAATTCTTAAGACCTTTTTAATATTTCCGTGGTTCCTGGGGACTTTACTGTCATTTTTTCAAATAAATAGGGGATTCACAATTTTACTACGCTCACCCGCACCAGATCCTGCCCCGTGCCATCTTGGGTAGTTCCGTTAGGAATATTTCCTTGCAACCAAAGGTGCTGCACAAATTGCTCATAAAAAAAAAAAAAAGACCATATTCACATTTTTCCTTGGTTGGTGCAGAAACCCAAGAAGCTCCTCCTGCCCAAGCCTTCGCTCGCCTACCTCCTCTCTTCACCATCTCCGAAGGCTAGGGTTTCTGCTTCAGCTTGTGCAATGGCCGCCTCTTATATGCTGAGATCTGCGCTTCTTTCTTCCTCACCTTCTGATGGCTTCAAGGTATGCTATCATTTTGAATTGTGTTCCCGCGTGTTTTGATCTAGTTTTGTTTGGTGATGCTGCTATTCGAGTCAATATCAGGTTCTTCTTTCTTTTGTCTGTTTAATAACGAAGAAAACAGGAAGATGTAGCAAAACAAATGTCAACTTGTAGTGTCATGTTCTTTTGGTTAACAGTAAAAGTGTGAAGAAATTCATTTGGATGAATAGTGTGTTAAACATGGAAGAAGTTTTGATCTATTTTTGGTTACGGCCTCTTCTATTCTGAGATCTGCGCTTCTTTCTTCCTCGCCTTCTGATGGCTTTAAGGTATGCTATCATTTTGAATCTTGTTCCCGCGTGTTTTGATCTAGTTTTGTTTGGTGATGCTTCTATTCGAGTAAAGATCAGGTTCTTCTTTCTTTTGTCTGTTTGGTAACGAAGAAAACTGGAAGATGAAGCAAAACAAATGTCAACTTGTATGTGTCATGTTCTTTTGGTTAAAAGTAAAAAGTGTGAAGAAAATGCATTTGGATGAATAGTGTGTGTTAAACATGGAAGAAGTTTCTGCTGCTAAATCCTCGGTCATAAGGATTTTGCAGTGCTTCTTCGTAGTTTCTGAGCAGCTGAGATGATGTGCTTGTTTCTCTGATAATTTTATGTTATCTCGTATTTTAATCTAGTATTGTACGGTGGTGTTATTTGAGTCAGGATCAGGTTGCTTTCATTTCTTTTTTTTTTTTGGCCTTTTTACCATGAAAACAGGGGAAGAACGGTATTTCTACCTTGTATGTGTGATGTTCTTCTAGTCAACTGTAAAAAGTGTGTTGTACTAAACCCTTGTTTGTGAGTATTTCCCAGTAGTTCTTCGTAGTTAAAGATGATGAACTAGTTTCTCTGATCATTGCAGGGAATTAATTTTATTTTATTTTTTTACTTATTTTTATGATTCAGGTGTCGTGCAATGTCTCCAGTAGCAATATAAAATCTTTGAAGTTACAGTCTAACATTTTTGGAACTTCTCTCCCAAGTGAATCATTAGTCATACAGTTAGTCGCTCTAACTTCCGAAGATTGTCCTTTCTTCTTATTCTCCTTTCCCTTCTTTTCCATTCACCTTTTCCTTTAAAGCTCTAATTCTTCTGGTATTTTTTATCCTGAAATTTCATAATTTGCTTAGAAACTGCAATGCCCGGAGTATTCAACCCATCAAAGCCACAATAACTGAAATTCCTCTTCCCTTACAGAGTATGGACAAAACTACTCTTATGTTCAGAAAATACATGTTTAATAGTTTAATTATGATTCATTATTGTTGGTTTCGTCTGTTTAGAATCAAAGAGCAACGGGAAGACCAGGATTGGAATTAATGGTGAGTTTCTTGTTGCTAAAGTTCATTCTATTGTTACTTTTATTTTCAGGTGAAATTTAATTTTACAACACTATTTCTTTTGATGGATATCTATTTGCATCGAAAATATTCCGCATTAACCTTGAAACCTTTAAGCTTTACCCTGCTTCAATCTACTTTTGTAACCTTTATGCTTTCTTTTTTGTGGGGTACTTGAATTTCTGAGAATAGGCTTTCTTGAAAGCTGACATTTTCTTCTCCCAATAGAATTTTAACTTTATGAATATAGTCTCATTCTTGTTTAGGAGGATAAGCGACGCTTCGAATTAAGAATAAAAGAAATGCATCAAATGACTTCTGAATTTTGATATGTGAGAATTTTCTTGTGTCAAGTCTGCAGTGAAATGATGTCGTTGGATGCAAATGTGTTCTGAATTTTAAGTCAGTCTGTTTCTAGTTGAATACACATTCTATGTGCCCAAATTATGCAGGTTTTGGTAGAATTGGAAGGCTGGTGTTGCGTGTTGCTACTTCCGGGGATGATATTGACGTTGTAGCAATTAATGATCCTTTCATTGACACTAAATATATGGTATGTGTATGAATAATTCCCTTGGTTTTGCTTAATTTTTAATATTTCCCGGTTTTTGTGCAAATTCTAGTGATTGTGTCATCTGTCTTGATGCAGTTTTATATGGGTATATGTGCATCTACCACTATATATATTTGTATCATGACAATGCATTTGATTTAATCTTATGCTGGATCTTTTCTGCCTGCTTAACTTGGATGCTCTGCTGCCGTATATTGTTAATGCCTATCACCTTTTGTTCGAGTTTATAAATTTTTGGATTGTTTATTTACGGGTGATTTCTTTATTTGTTTTCCCATGCTAGTGAGAAGGACTTTAACACGCAGTAGATGGTTAACACACTTGTTATCACTTTAAGGCTTAAACCCTCCTGAATTTAGAGCACCCTGTATGGTTATTTTCAGCATGTGCACATGGAAACTAGTGCTTTTTTTTGGGTTTCTGATGTTATTTACTTGTTTTGTATTCCTTTTCTCATCATGCCTGCAATGTTTTGAACATTAAACCAAAGAACTCTACTGTAACTCTTTCTCATCTTTTTATGTTTCTGCTCTCTATTCTGCTCATATCTGTTTATCTGTCTCTCTATCATTCATGAAGATCAGTAGATAGTCATTGCTAGAATTTTTCTGTGAGATTTTTCCATGTAGTGTTTATTGCTTCCTTTTTCTTTAGATGATCAAGTTCAAACGTCTAATAAAAATGAGAAATCTGTTTTTAAAAGTGGTTACATATAGTATTCTTACTATTTTACAATCAGATGCTTTCATGTGAATTAAACCTTTTGAATGACCAGATGTTTTCATGTAAATCAAACCTTTTGGATGACCAAAGTTCAAATGAGACTAAGATTCTCAGAGGGCAATGGCCTTCCTTTTCTGCATTCATCTTTGTTGCATTATTTTCAGTTCCTACCTTTCTGCATCTAGTTTTGCTTTATCATCTGTAACTTCTCTCTCTTCCAGGCTTACATGTTTAAGTACGATTCTACTCATGGACCATTCAAGGGGTCCATTAAGGTTTTGGATGATTCCACCTTAGAGATTAATGGAAAGAAGATAAAAGTTGTGATGAAAAGGTATGCTGAGCCTTCATTTTTGGAATGGATGTTTCTAAACATGTTCTTCCCTAGTATTTTACAATGTTAATATACATGTCAATGTGCTCTAGAACGTGACTTAATAAGCTTGCGTTTGTATACAGAAACCCCGCTGAGATTCCATGGGGTGAATATGGGACTGATTTTGTTGTTGAGTCTTCTGGAGTTTTTACAACTATGGACAAAGCCTCAGCACATTTGAAGGTTGCTATGTTAAATACTTATTATTATTATTATTTCTTTTTAACTAGTTCTCTCCTTCCCCCTTCTCTCTCTTTTCTCTTTCCCTTTGTATACTCTCTCTTCATGTCCTACTTTGATGACTCTGTTATATTATTTTTTAGGCTGGTGCTAAGAAAGTTGTAATCTCAGCTCCATCCGCAGATGCCCCAATGTTTGTGGTTGGAGTGAATGAGAAGACATACAAGTCTAACATGGATATTGTTTCCAATGCTAGCTGTACTACAAATTGTCTTGCCCCACTTGCCAAGGTTTGATTGCATGCTGTGTTGTCAAGATTTATTAATTATTATCACATTATTTCTTGTCAAAATGCTTATGTTTTTGCATGGCACAAGTTTAGCATGAAGTCAGTTAGCAGGCATGGAAACCAGTTAGGGAACTTCAATGACTTTTTAAGAAAAGAATCTTTGGAGTCATTCTATTTTTCCTCATATTGGTAGCTTGTGTAAAAAGCTGAAAGCATATGATTTTCCTAAATTTTATATTTTCAGGTGGTTCATGAGGAGTTTGGTATAGTTGAAGGTTTGATGACAACTGTCCATGCAACAACAGGTCTCTCTTTGACTACATTGCCTATTACTGGCTCCTGTACTCATTTGATATGTTGATGTGTAGCATCCAATCCATGACATGATTGTGCTTTTCATTATTCAGCAACACAGAAGACTGTAGATGGCCCTTCAATGAAGGATTGGAGAGGGGGACGAGGGGCTGGTCAAAACATAATTCCTAGTTCAACTGGTGCTGCTAAGGTAAAAGGCTGGATAACCTAGAATAGATGTAAGTTGGTCAAAACATAATCCCTAGTTCAGTGTAGATTAATGTAACTGGTCATTTATGAAATCATAGGCTGTTGGGAAAGTTCTTCCAGAGCTTAACGGAAAGCTAACTGGGATGGCATTCCGTGTTCCTACACCGAATGTTTCTGTTGTGGACCTAACCTGTCGATTTCAAAAGAGTGCTTCCTATGAGGATGTCAAAGCAGCCATAAAGTATGTCTAGTGCCTTTTGGCTTTTGTTTTTCCACCAATAATTTTCATTTGGGTGTTCTCTACTAATCCTGTGTATCTTTGTGGTATCTATTGTTCAACTACTACTAAAATGAAGGTATGCCTCAGAGGGACCACTTAAAGGCATTCTTGGATACACAGATGAGGATGTTGTCTCTAATGACTTTGTTGGTGATTCAAGGTAAAGTTCTCTTTTGCTGAACTTGTACTTCATTTTGGCCCAAAAAACCACTATCAGCATCTTGAATGTTATGGGTTTTCTTTTGTCTTTCTCAAATATACATGCTGAGATGTGGTCTTTTGCTATATAAAATGGGGGAAGAATTCGTTCCCAGGTTTAAACTGAGGCTGAGACACCATAAAACAAGAACTGCTTAACTTTGGTATAAGCATAGCTCTTAGAAGTGCCAGAGCAGAATTTCCTCTTTCTGTTAATAGTAAAACAAATAATCACATGGGTTGTGAGTCTTCGTTTCTTGGATGAATGTCTTGTTCTGAACGATTATGATTTGAACAGGTCAAGTATTTTTGATGCTAAGGCTGGGATTGGTCTTAGTGCATCTTTCATGAAGCTTGTTTCTTGGTATGACAACGAGTGGGGATACAGGTATTATGATCTCGAACTTAGCTTGACCTGGTATTTCGGATGTGAACTTTTGTACACAAGCACAAGCATTTTGAGTTTGTTTTTTAAAGACAAAATCTCGGTTTTAGTCCACAAAATTAAAGGGCGTAACTATTATTTTAGTACTCCCGATTTCTTTTTTGTCTGAGTGCATGGGAGGATGAGTTTTGTCCAAGCCTCAATAATTTGATGTTTGATCCTTGAAAGAGTGTATAATATCAGGGGTCGGAAGAGTGAAATTGAAATGGGATCATATTTTTAGCATCAAAAGTCAGGAACTGTCTTTTTGGTACATGATTACCCTCTCCTCTCTTTTATCATCTAATCAATTTTGTTGAATGGTTTATTTTTGCAGCAACCGAGTGTTGGACCTTGTCCAGCACATGGCATTCGTGGGGGTTCGCAACTGAGCCCATAATAGTTGTCTACCGTCATGATGCTCCAATTTTTTTAGCTTAAATGTTAGGCTAATAGGGTAAGAGATTTTGGTTTCTGATTGGGTTTGGATAATTGAAGATGTGAAGTTACACCATCACATCATGGAACACTTGGGGAATAATTAAAGATACGAGTTCATCACCACAGATTCTGCTTGGAATTTGATGATGTATACACGACGCACTCGTAGTACCATGAAGCATCCTTGATTCTAGGTCCTTGACATTTTATTGACGATTGATTCATCTTGTCCCTGGTTGGACATGAGTCACGAACATTTAATACTTTCTTTTAGATTAAATTTGAATGCTCACATTTTGTCGTAGAGGTTCCTCGAGTTTTCGGTGGCCGCAGCATGCTATGATTTTTCTCGTAAGGTGCATTTCTGTTCATTCAAAGGGAAATTTTCCAGCCATATTAATTAAGCAGTACTTACATTAAGAATTATAGGGGTGTTACACAATTCTTAAAATACGTTTTCTTGTATATTATAGAGTTGGTATATTAATCTTACAAGAACTAGTACAGGACCGTGTGATGGATGGGTGCGAATGGGTGACTCTAAAAAACATGTACACAACTCAGAAAAAAGAATTGTATTGCTTGATGGAACAAACGGGAGGATCAGTAATGGTACTGTCTAATTTATAATAAGAGAAATGCGTCATACAAATAAAAGGCAATGGTAGCCAAAAGGTTCCCTCATTTAGTGATATGAATAGACACGATCACACTGAAGTGAGGTACATTTTATTTGGTTGGAACATAACATATTAAGTAAAAGTGCTGTGAATGAGTGTCACAAAAAAAAAAGTGCTGTGAATGAGGCAATGAAGGAGGTCAACCAACTTGTGTGTGTTGGGGGGGGGGTTTGCAGCAAAATTCATTCAACAGAAATTCGCCTTCCTCAATCTTAACAGTCACCAATTGATTTGTCTTGTTGATTATGCTTAACCCCTACACAATCACATGTAAGATATTTATTTCAAATAATTCTAATACATTGTTCTCTTGCTAGAGACGATTTGTAGTCAAAGCATTTTGATGTTTTTTCCTGATATATTCAGTACCTTAGTCTTACTTATGACTCTAAATCATAATATGATTATGATGTTTAATGCAATTGAAAAATAATATTAAGGTGTGCTGCATGTACGAGTAAAATAATATCATGGTGTTTTTTTTTTTTTGCATCCAACAAGATTAAAGTGTTGAATACTACTTTGGCCAATGTTATATAATGAGTATATAGTTAGAGAAGATAGGATTAAAGACAGCTGTGTGTCGTTGTTTACTTCTTTCAAACTTACAGATGGTGTTCTTACGCGCCGCGCGCACACACACTTTTACCAATATTACTACCAGAAAAATACCATTTAGAGATAGAAAATATTAGTGACCCTCATTTTAGTGACGGAAAATAAATCTGTCGTTAAATGACATTTTTCTGATAGTGTATTAAGCATATATTTGATACGTACTTACCACCATATTATGTCCACTTTGAACGAACAAATTATTATTCCATATATGATATATGAATTGAAGACAATGTATAATATTACTATTTATCTTGTAAATAGTATGGCTTATCTCCTATCCTTTATATGGATGAAAATGATACACTTATCTAATAAAAAGTTCATGTACATGTAGACAAAAGGTGAATACATTTCCCATGATCCAGAAAATAAATTAAATACGTTTCTTTTTTATTTAGAGAGACACGCTAACGTAATAGCAAGAGGTTATTAACGGGACTGAACCTACGAAATCCTAAACTAGTCCCAATAGAAACGTTCCAATGCATCCGTCCGAAACTCTGGAATCAAATTGGGATCAAAACCTTTGGAATCACTAAGCCCTTCCTTTGCTAAATGCACATCTAATGACATCTTTGTTTGAGCGGTGCACGGTTATGTTTAGATCAACGGTCGAATCTACTTGACGACGTAAATATGTAAGAGGAGTTTTATCTTACTTGAACGTGTTTTTCGTAATGTTACCTCAAACATGCCTATATACCACACAACTATCAAATAACAAGTCCCAACATTAATCATGCTTCTTAATAGATAGTCTGTCGCATACTCTCGCGTACCTAAATTGGAAGCGACCAACGAGTCAGAGTAATAAATCGAAATATAATTTTGGAATAATCCATTTGTCTCCCAACTTCCAACGCCGTTCGGATGGCTAATAATTCAAATTATGTGATAGAGCAAAAGCTAATAATTCAACGTTGTTTTTTTAGGTACACCCACGGTTGGAACAGAAGTCCGACAATATTGCTTGGCCTGTCAAGTTTAATAATGATTGCAATAACTTGACAGTAAGCAGTAACACATTTAAATATGCACGAAACGGCAGTAGGTTTGCGCTAATCATTTGTTATTGAAACTTTTCAGTTATTACATCTCTTTCTTAAAACCATACAGTGATTCACCCTTTTATCTCTAAAAAATAAAATGCTACTCTTTAGAATATTGTTAGGGAAAGAGAGATGATATCTCAACAGGTTTATGCTTTCCTTTAGATTACATTTGAATGCTCGAATCTTGTCCGTAGAGCTTCCTCTGAGTTTTTTCTTGGTAGCAGAAACATGGCATGATTATTTCACGTCAATGAATTCCTGTTCATTCTAATTTTTTAAGCAACCTTTACGATTAGAAACTTAAATGTGACCTACAGGAACTTTTCATTCAATCCTTTTGTGATTCATCATAAAGTGCTATACCTCCCGATTTCTAATATAAAAGCCAACTAGAAATTGAATTTGGCCAAACCTAAGATCTCAATCTATTTTATAAACATATATTTTAGTTAATTAGTTTAAGGTTAATACCATTGTCATCTAAATTTTGGTTTTGGTTCCTATAGTTTTAAATCATTAGCTTTGATGATATTGTTCAATAAAGATTTAGTATGAGTTTAATGAATAGCTTCTATACTTTTAACGAGTTGTGATTTTGATTCATATATTTAGACTAACTCCTTATGAAATTATAATAATCAAAACCAAAATTTAATCAAACAACCAACAATGATATTAACCAATTAATATATTTTATTTCCTTGATCCACTCCAATTAATCAAGTACCCTTTATATTAGAACCAAAGAGAATGCCACACCAAATATATCCTAGATTTAGTATATTTATCACATAAGAATGTGTTCTCATTATCAAAATAACTTATTGCACTAATCAAACAAATGGGGGGAAGGATAATTAATAGTAACCATCTTGTATTCTCTCTGATAATAAATATAAATATAAGATCTCATTGTATTTTTTATTTTTAGGAGCGAAGGGAGTATATAGGTAGAGAAATGTATCGTAAATATAAAGCTATAAATAGCCGATATAAGATTCCCTTATTATTGATAGATATGAAGAGGCACAATCACAAGGTGAAGTACATACATCTTATCTATGTGGTGGGAACATTGTCATTGATAGTAATAAAGATGCAGAAGTACTCCATCCGGTCACTACACATAAAATCTTATATTTAGGATATAAAA
>JANTPZ010129644.1:0-21797 GCA_025593235.1 Vachellia pachyceras
GGTATTGTCCACAGGCCTTCAAATTAAGCAAACAGTGCAAATCCCAGTGCATAAATCATGGAAGATATTGTGCTCCTGATCCTGAGCAAGACTTCAGCCTAGGTTATGATGGGAAAGACGTGGTTATTGAAAATTTGAGGCAGCTATGTGTTTTCAAAGTGGCAAAGGAAGCCAAAAAGCCTTGGGCGTGGTGGGACTATGTAACTGATTTTCAAATTAGATGTCCCATGAAGGAGAAAAAATACAATAAGGAATGTGCTGATGCTGTCATTAAATCACTTGGTAATTGGATCATCATTGATTACAATTTTTTTTCCTGGGGTTCCTGTTACTGAGGCTGGTTAAATATTTTTAATTAATGTATGCAGGACTTGACATTCAAAAAATAGAATATTGCATGGGGAATCCAGATGCTGATACTGAGAATCCTGTTTTGAAAAAAGAGCAAGATGCTCAAGTATTGCTCCTTATATTGTTGTTTCATTTAGTTACATTTATCAGCTTTGTAATTCTTAGCTGCTTAATGAGAACCACTTTTTGTAGATTGGGAAGGGATCACGAGGTGATGTTACAATATTGCCAACTCTTGTGGTTAATAACCGACAGTATCGAGGTATGTCCTGTATGCTGCGTGATGGTTGAATGTGTAGTTTCTCAATTCTAAACTTTTTTTTGGTCCCAGGAAAATTGGAGAAAGTTGCAGTTCTAAAGGCTATTTGTTCTGGTTTTGAGGAAACTACAGAACCAGCTGTTTGTTTGAGTAATGGTAAATGTTTACTTTCTTCTCATACTAAGCAATGTGGGGATATTTTTGTCTATTGTTGGTTCTGAACCTATTTCTCCCAAGTTTTGAACTATGCATGTAACTGTACTTGGGCTAGTCTATTATACCAAAATAACTTGAGGTACTTGGCTAAGACTTACCACAGGCACATATATCCCTCATCTTTTTCATTACTTTCAGATGGGGGACTTCTTATTATACTCTAATACTGAATGGGATGCTATTCTTGGCAGATTTGGAAACAAATGAGTGCTTGGATAACAATGGTGGATGTTGGCAAGATAAAAGAGCCAATATTACTGCATGCAAGGTATTTAACTATCCATATCTGCGATAAAAATGTTACTTTATGCCTAGCACAATTCAAATTTCTAGAACCTAAGTTTCTATTTATATATATGTTTATATTTATTTTAACAGGATACATTCCGTGGGCGAGTGTGTGAATGCCCCTTGGTTGATGGTGTGCAATTCAAAGGAGATGGTTATACTGTTTGTGAAGGTTAAATACTGCAAACTTTACATTTCTGTAATATATATTTCACCGGGATTAAATCTAAATCTATACAAATGGAAGATGAAAAGTTGGCAGGAGAATAGAAGATGAAGAACAGGATGAAATAAAATAAAAATTAAAAAAATCATATTAAACCATTGTTCACATTAATCTTTGGTTTGTTAGAGAATGAACAAAATTTCACAAGTGTTCTCAAAAGAAACAAATGGATGCAGTATGGGAGAACGTTGGTCACGAAAGTTTCAGCCAATCACCTTTAAAAGGGAAAAACGTACGGCCATTGTTATAAACATAACAATGACTCAAAGTAGGAAACTATTAAAGGAAAAGATAGCATTTGACTTCAGCCTATCAACCAAGGGGAAAAAAAGGTGATTCTTAATTAGAATCTGCCCACTAGATGCCAAGAATCGTGGCTTTTTAACTGGAAAACATGTTACATGTTTTGGCCACAAAAACGTCAGAATAATCACGTTACATGTTTTTGCCAGAAAAAGTGCATGTTATGTGTGATTTCTGACAATCAGTCACTAGTACTGGCAAAAGAACTTCCCCCACAGTCAGATGGTGTAGCCAAATTTCTAGAAGAATAGATGGGTTGCTTCTAATTATGATTCTCTTTAACTTTTCAGAGGAGGTACTGAAACTAATATTATGACTCAAGGTGGATACAAATGGATGTGGCTTAAGAAAAGCATATCAAATGAATCATTACCTAATGGATGTGGCTTAAGAAAAGCATATCGAATGAATCATTACCTACTGCAATAACATGAAACCTCTTGTTTTGCAGAATTCTCTCTCTCTCTCTCTCTCTCTCTCACACACACACACACACACACACGCACACACTTTTTTCATGAAGTAGAGTAGTCCATGATGCGTATGTACTTTATATCATTCCTTTGACGTCCATTATGTGGGTTAGAGGGCCTGATGATCCCGAAATTGTAGAATGTTCGTCATTCTTTTATTTATGAGTCAAGAAAACCCAGACTTGTTGATCAGCCATGTACAAAGAATGAAATATGAGGTATGAGTCAGCCATAAGTCAACTGCCCAGTCCCAAGATTCTAGGAAAAGAAGATGACGATGATTACAATTGAAATATTGATTCAAGACTCTAAGAGATAAGAACTGAAAGTCAAGAAAATAAATGATGAGATGAAGATATGATTAAACTCTAATGGTCTGGGTGGTCAGTCACACTCTAATTAATACTTCTATTAAGCTAGTTTCTTCTGCGTTTACAGCTAGTGGACCCGGGAGATGCAAGATAAACAATGGAGGTTGTTGGCATGAAGCCCGGAATGGACATGCATTTTCTGCTTGTGTGGTTAGTACCTTCTAATTATCTGGACCAAAATCTACTTAGATTCTATTGTCTTCATGAAATTCTTTATGGTCAAATTCTCCATGATGGAAACTGAATAATCACATAAGCCATCTTTGCTTTGCAACAGGATAATGGAGGAGTTAAATGCCAATGTCCTTCAGGGTTTAAAGGTGATGGTGTCAAAAGTTGTGAAGGTGAGATATGCTGACATACATATTGTAGATCAAATTCTTGCAGTAAGTTTAGGTATTCAAAGCATGTAGGATCTTGTTTTAGTATTATTCGTCAAGTGCAATGAGATATCATAATCCTCAAGTGTCTTCTATGGATACAGGATCTAGCACTAATGGGCTTTGTGTCTCCAGTTTTATCCTTTTTTTCATTTTCCCCCATTATGCTTAACACTGAAACACCTGGAATTTGATGTGAAACGTGCTGAACCCATTCAATTGACATGAGGATAATGGAAGTTAGTTCATGTGAACCATATTGCTTCATTTTGCCTGGACAGTATGCAATGCAGGCTCCTATCTTAAGTGTACTTCAATAAACTATAATTTGATACTTGGCAACTTTTTCGACTATATCTTTTTGTACCACAAGCGAAGTGATTATAGACAGTCTTTTCTTTGAGTTGGGACAATAATTTTAAGCCTAGTTGCCTCCACTATTGATCAATGAGAAATGTGAGTTGAGGACCTAGGCAGTTATCGGTAGATAACTGTAAAGTTGAATGTTTGAAGCTGAACTCTTTCCTTCCTCACAGACATCGATGACTGCAAAGAGAAGAAAGCTTGTCAGTGCCCTGAATGTAGCTGCAAGAATACCTGGGGTAGCTATGAATGTACTTGTAGTGGAGACCTTCTGTACATCAGGGACCATGATGCCTGCATAAGTGAGTCAATCAAACTTTAACATATTTACACACACATTTGAATATGCGTTGTTTTTCACATTCCCTGCTGGATAATCTGCAGGTAAGACAGCTAGTCAGGGGAGATCTGCTTGGGCTGCCTTTTGGGTCATTTTAATTGGCTTGGCCATGGCTGCTGGTGGGGCATATCTGATTTACAAATATAGAATAAGGGTAAGCTTTTGAATTTCCTTAGTTTAGTAATGTTACTAAATAATCTATTTATCGCTAAATTATGGAGTCTGGAACTGGAAAAAATCTGAAATTTGCAGATTTGGTCTTTACCACGGAATGTTAAATATACGATTATATTTCAACAAAGAAATTAATCATTAGAGTTTGAACATTAAAATTAGTGTGAAATACCAGAAATTGGTTAATTAATTGAACAAACTGCATAAATGTTAAACGAGACAGAATTTTAATCATGCAAAGACACTGATTTTATAGTCAACAAAGGGAGGAGATCAAACTGTAATTTAACCTTTTATTAATTGTTTTTCCTTCTGTAGAAGGTGGCATCTCCTCCATTTATAAATTAATCATATGTTTGATTTAGTGCAAATCTGATGGTATAATGGTGGATTTTGCAGTCTTACATGGATTCTGAAATCAGAGCTATAATGGCACAGTATATGCCCTTGGACAGCCAAGGAGAAGTTCACAGTCATGTGAATGATGAAAGAGCATGAATGAAGGATTAAAGAAGTGATCTTTTCTCTCTCTGGAGATCTCATCTCATTACACGCTGCATTACATGAATATCTTTTCGTTCTGCTCTTTCTCAGGATTGAATTTGTTGACTGTATCATATGCTCAATAAAGGATTACGAATGGGAAAAAAGTTGTCCTGCTGAGATTTCTTTTTGTTTTTCATATAGAGATGTAGGATTTTAGTACAGGGTTTAAAGTTGATGTCCAGATGATGTATATTGATTTGTGGATTGACTCCTCGCTTAGTGGTAATTTGAAGATCCATATTACAGTGAGCGCCATGTCTAATTCTGATGTTACAAAGGAATTTGATTCAAGCCTTATGTATGTGCCATAAATAGATAAAACTACTGAAACACGTTTTGTGTGTTGGAGAATCCATTTGGAAACGATTTTACAGATTCTGAAGTATATAAGGAATTTTGTCTCGATTTGTGTGTAACATGATTGAAAATTACTCCCTAAACACACACAACGTCTTCATGATGTGGATTTTCGATAGTTGAAAATTTGGTTAGACTTTATATTATAGCTTAACCTGTAGATTAAATAATTAATTAGCTAGAATCACATAGGAATGCTTAACTATAAAAGTTTCTATGGAAGTTAATCAAATTTTTACAACTCAACTAATCAGTCTTGTCTTTAAATTTTTTAATTATAAAAGGCTCCACAAAGATTTATCATTATTTTATGATCCAACCGTATTCTATCTTAAATATAAATTACAAATTAAAACTTATTGATGAAAAATTCTCATTCAATTTATGAAATGATTGAATATCATTTGCTCCTTAAATAGAAAACTTACTAACCCTGATATGATTTAAATATTAAAAAAATTAACAACATATACATAAATTAAATCAAAGATATTGATATTAAATAATATTCTTGAGATCCTTCATTTGACACTCATATAACAACAATAATATCATAAAAGATAAACTACTAATATATTCTAAAAATCATTAAGATGATTCAACCTATTTAAAAGATATATTAAATCTTGTTAATAATTTATGAAACACAAAATGATACTTTTTAAAAATAATGAAATTATATAAAAAAATAAAAACAAAAAGATTTAATTGTCTTCCTTCACGTGTGCCTCTTAATAGATGAATGTCAAGTAAGATATCTTATGGAATTAATGTAATTTTCCTCCGGATTCTTATCACTTTACTTCCTATATGCTCAGAATTTTTTGTGGAAGTGAATTGAAGTCTTTCTTTCAAGTGAGATCATTAAATAAGTGAATTGGAGTCTTACTTCCTATAAACAAAAACATTGTTCCGGACAGGAATATTCGCGCTAAATAAGTTAGTGTTATAATGACTATTCCTTTCAGTTTTTTATCCTAATTTTATGATAAGGTTTGAATTCTCACCCTGAGAGTTGTCCAATATTTAGTGCTTGACAATTTTTTTTAATATGATTACTGATGATAAGAGATACACATGCTTGAAAAACAAATAAAATTTTTTTTTGATACACAAAACAAATAAAAATTAATTCTCCAAGTGTCTGTAACAAAAAAAATTGCAAGTGTCGAGGCCAATGTACGGCAGCCCAGGTGTATTGTATAGATGAAGTTGAAAATACGAATGTGTGCTTAGAAGCCCATTTACAGTTGTTTTGTCTGCAAGCTCCTATGAGTGTTTCCCCCTTGATATAAAAAAGTTTGGATGAACTAACGGCGGGTTGGATCAAGTGGTAAGCGGCTTGTTCCAACTTAAGCAAAGTCTCGAGTTCAAGTCCTGGTGTATGCAGCAGCCATCGTTGGGAGACTCACCCACCAATCTAGGTGCGCGATACGGGTCGGGTCCAGACTAGTCTGAGTGAAGATCCGGTGAACCGGGCGGAAAACCAAAAAAGGTTTGGATGAATTGAGCAAGAGTCCTTATAAATGTGTTTATAGTTTGTTCATTAACAAGGTATTTAGATTGGTAATGAGATTTGACTCTTAACTAGTTAGATCAGTTTTCGTTAGCTCTTGCGTGCTCAACCCATTCATGTTGGCTTTTGGATTGTGATTTTCCATGCATTTTTTCTACATCTGTTAACAAATCTGTAATTAGGAGTTTCTACTAAATTTTAATTTTTAAAAATCTTTTTTGTAGAAGAATACACAGAGGAATGCATGAAATGTTATGTTGACATTTTGAGTTCATTGTTCATTCTTTATTAGTGTATTTGTTATTTTGCTAGCGAAGCCTGAGTGACCATGCTGTAACGGGTACGTGTTTTATATGTACATGTATGTATATATGAATATGAGCCTCCAGGAAAAATAATCTTGAGCTCATTTCAAATCTCCATGACTCTGTTTGCAGACCCCTTTCCTAATGGGAACAATAAACATAAAGGTGGCTACTGTATTATACATGAATAATTCAAATGATGTCTAGTCTATATATGAATTAAGAATTTTAACAAGCCTCACTATTCATGAACGACAAATAATATGGCTTATTTCTCAGATTCCTATGCATAGAAAAATACAAATGTATGCAACAAAAGCATTACAAAATCGTATATCCTTAGAAAAAGGGAAGGAAACGATGCATCTTAATCTCATGGCCTTTCATTATGGTTGTTTGGTTGGAATGCGTCTAATGCAACATTTAATCCATTGAGAGCAATTGGAGCGTACATCCATAGATCATTAGAGCTAAGAATCTGTTAATTTGATATCAAAATATGAAAGGAAATTAAAAAAGGATTGATTTGGTAATCATCTTTCTGAAATAAGGCTTCAGATGATTAAAGTAACTTGTAAAAATTTCACATATTGGACAGCTTCCTCAAGCATAGTGCTTATATCCACCTGCATATTTCCCAATTGTTTAATAACGGTCTAAATTCAACTTATGTAATGATAAAAGAGATAATAACTATTATGGATACACGCGCACACAAATATTTCACATAATGTAAGGCATATTTCCTCTTAAAAGTACCTTTGTTCCATTAGGGACAAGGTTTTGTAAGATTCTCAGCTTTTCATTTATTCTCACTCTTCTTCTCTACATAATGTAGAAGCCAAATGTTCGATATCTCAGCCTTTAAATGTGATAACAACATCATCAAAGATGGATGGTTTTTAAATAGAATAGGTATGAGAGAGACAGATGTCAAGAAAATCATGCAAAAGAACACAAATATACAAGCAAGTAAAATAACATGAATATAATAAGCTAGAATAATGTTATGATCATAAGTCCAAAGGGAGAACCCATCTGAAAAGCTCAATCAATTAGGAAAGAAAGCACTTTGAACTTATGAACAATACTGCACTTGTGAGGCTTTCTGACGTGAGACTTGTACCAAATAACTAATGAATTGTAGGAGACTTACTCTTGCATAGAGGCTCTGAGGATCAATGGCAGGACCTATATCAGACCTTGATTTACGATTTGACTTGAGATCTGAATTGGTCTTAGGCTTTGTGTCATCTTCCTGAGAAGCAACTGAATCATCCTCTGATGAGAAGAAGCTGCTAGATTTCTGCCCATGAAGGCCATCATTGCTTCTATCCTCTTCTTCCTTGTTTCTTTTAGAACACTTCGGATTTGAATTCCTCCTGGGTTTAACGTTCTACAACACCAAATCATGATGAGAATCTCATAAATCAAAGAACTGAGCAATCAGTTCATTTATGGAATATGTTTTATTTAAAATGCACACTGATCTGTGAAAAACAGTAGTATTGTACCTCAACTGAGCTCCTTGATCTCTTTCTCTCCAGGTTGCTGGTTTTATCATCCTCTTTTGCTGGTTCATCAGAACTTGAACTTCGCAACACATGGATATGGAACCAAAGCTATTATTAGTAGGATCAGCAACATTCAAAGGAAAATGGAAGCTCCTCAGTGAAGCCTGTAGGCCAAAATGCAGAAGAATATTGAGATCCCAAGTTGGAATTTCCATAGAGATCCTCTGGGACTGAACAGCTTTCAAGAAACTGGTTCATAAACTCAGATTCTTGGGCAGTGTAAAACCCACTAACAGAGCTCCATTCCCAGAGATTATCATCTCACTAGGCTCCATTACTAGTTTTCTTTGTCTCTCTTGTTATTTTTGCAGTGTTGTTTCTGGAGAAGTTGGATTTGTGTTTGAATGCTTGTAAGGAGTAAGATGAGTGCTTTTTATTTATACCCAAAGAAGGGTTAGAGTTAAGTAATATAAAAGAATATATTTGGACTTAATTGCCAATAATTGGGATCTGACAAATTCATTACTCTTAATTATAATTCCTTCTTGAAATGAATTTGCTCAAGTCTTTGGTAGAGAACAGTTACATCATCTGAGAGTAACTGGAGACACTTCATGTACTTTTTGTACATTATAATATTATTCCAAAAAAAAATTCCCCTCCAAATATGAGAAATAAGTTGTATTATTCATGGCTTATTAATAGTGAACCTTTTTAGAGTTATACAAATTCTTATAATATATATATATAAACATAGAAGATAGTTGTGTTTAAGGGATAGAATTCTCCTGACTTCATATGTGATCTCATGCAATGTATGAAATATGAGAAATAAGACACATTATTAATAACTAATAAAAAGTGAAACCTCATTAGCTTCTAAGAATTTTTATATTATATATCAACATAGAAGATAGTTATGCTTGAGTTATACATTCACCTACTTTTTAACTTGCAATCTCTGAATTAAATATAGCTGAAACCAGACAATATCATCTTGTGTCTAGATTCTTGTCCCTTACACAACTATGTTAAACTGAAACCTAGCCAGCTCCTTGTTTCTCCGCTTCAATCCCAGAGTTCAACAGTTGTAACAAATTATGTCATGCCTGTTTCACAAATTAGTCGGATTCTGCCCTGTTCATATCAGTTCCAATATATTTGTCGATTCTCCTTTCTGTTAATATCCTGTTATTGCAAGTTTGCATGCACTACAAACTAAGCATATTTGACCATTCAGGCTCGTGTGTACAACACATCAAATTTGTCTCCTTTAAAACTGGTTGATTGATCAAATGATTAACTTATTTTATATGATTTTATGCCATATGAGATATATGTGAAAGAAGTTGTCGGTACGGCTTCTCAACACCCACAACCTAAATTAGAATCCACAATCTAGGAGAGAAACTTGGTCTTTACGTATGTGAGCAGCTGCTTTATGCGAGTTAAGAAAGTAGGTTAAAATTAATAATATACTAATATTTAAATAATATACCGGCAAAATCCACTTTTTTTGGCGCGTAATTGCCATTTTCTATATGACAGCAACCAAAGAACAGCTTTGGAAGACGGAATCAAATCTTGGTGGTTTCTGGATGCCTCACATTACATGCATATGAATTATCTCGAAATTCATAAACTTCTTTCTTCTAATGGATTCTCAACACAATTATATGTTAATGAGGTTGTAATCTCAGAATGAAATAAATAGCAGAGACAGAAAATAAAGAAAGCGATCCCAAACACAGACGTGATGTCCACTGTTTATAAACCACACTTCTCTAACCAAACCTTCTCTAATTAAGAACAAATTACGATAACAATTTTGTTTACAATGCCTTTATTTATGGTACTTCTATATGCTATTATATTTGCTGAGCCATATATTTAAGATTTTACACCTAATAGAATCCATTTGATGATATATTTTTATCAAACAAAGATATTTTCCATCTTGTCCCTCATTTCATAGGTGGCATATTTTTATTTGATTCTTATTTTTTTTTATTCAGAGAAACAACCACTAACAACTTAAGATTACAAATATGATTGAATTCGTGAGTTTTCAACTTTCATTTACAAAGTTATTGGCTTTAATTGTTAATCTTATTACCAGAAGATAACACAGACTTCAAGAGAGTTGATTATAAAAAATTATCAATGGTAAGTGAGAGCTATAAATTTATTATCATTTATTACATTTTTTGTTAAAGCATATGTATTGTTCAAATTAAGGAAATCATGTTCGAAGCACAGTAAAATACTAAATGCAGGCACTTCTCCAAGTATGAATTTAAATATTGGTCAATCACATGGTGAAGAACTAGCCTATTTTGATAAACCTAGATTAGCATCATTTCTTATACTTAAGCATTTCATTACATGCTGATAAATTATTATTAAACTTTTGGGCAATTTAATCTCTACCTGATGACCTACTAGTAATTTCGCCTTTCGTCTATCACATTGTTAAATAATGGTACCGTGGGATTTGACTTTATCATTAGCTCCAAAATGCTCATTTTAATTAGGATTGACTTAAGATTTGTCAGCACAATCAATTAAACAATATATACTAATTGATAATTTCAACTTGTTAAGACCTACATGTCAAACTGGGTTCAGTTCAAATGATCGAATTTGGGCATTGGTTTTGAATCTGATGGGCTTCTTTTATTATCGTACCTCTTTCATTTTGACTTCTAAGACGTCAAGTAATAAAGAAGTTCATCACAACATCAATAGTCAACTTAATTATGTGGCCATGCTTTAAAGGTTTATATACATGTGTGAGTGCTTTCATATTCAAGTATTGTACAAGCTAAGCATATACTGTGTGTTTGAGAACTTCATTAGGAAAAGGAGTTTCGTTGAGAGAAAGGAGTTTACAAATTTCTAAATAGTTTTATGGATTTCAAAATGACTTTTATTGATTTCGAGATAATTTTTACGGATTTTAAGATGGTTTTATCTTGATTTACTTGCACCATTGGGGAACGAAGTTACCAAACAAGCACACTACCATTATCTATCTGGCAAAAAAGGTAAACATATATTAATTATGCCTAGTTTAGCGCAAAATTCTTTGAACGTTTCTAAAATGCTCATTATTGGTATACTAACACAACTTATTTATCCTTATCACTCTGACTTTTTTTTTTATTTTTAAATATCTTCTAGATAAAAGTAAGCAGTCACCCCCTCACTTATATGTGGCTCACCATTGCATGTTTTTTTTTTTTGTAAAATGCTTTGTTTTTTTTCCTTATATCTACATATAGATCTCGTATATTACACAGAATTTATAAATTATAAATAGTACAAGACAAATCTTATCAAAGATGGCCTTGGGGCTTAGACCATAGAAACTTTCGTGCATTTTGATTTGAATGAACAAGTTACGGACAATTCTGTCAAGGGCATTAATAAACACACGTAGACCCCCATTTCCAAATTCCACTCCAAGCGAACTGAGGGAATAGAACAAAGATGCCTGTGAAGGAATTTTATGTAACACATTACTGTCATCAGCATCCAAATAAAACTTAATCTTCCATGTAATTGCATATTTTTACCCCAAACAGGAACCGGTCGGAAAAATGGGGCCAAACAGACAAACCAGCAAGAGCACCGGGAACCAGCAATACTGAAACTTGACATCTCTCTGGAATTTCTGAGCGTTAAACCATTACTCATCATTAGGAAGCTCTTCACCAGGACCTCGTTGCACTAGTCTGTAATACAATATACCCATAGTTGCCATACATGCCCTGCAAATGATCATAAAAACACCATTAAAAGACCGGCAGTCTATTGCCCCACTGCCGCTGTGTATCTGAGTTTTGAATTGGGATCCTCTAGATTTATTAAAGAAGTTATCAATTTCAATTTTGAAGAAATATAGAGACGACCTGATTAATAGACCCTACTAGTGTTGTTAAAACTTAAGTCTCACTTTTCTTATAGCTAATGAAATTAGAGCATGACCAACTTGTGCTACATGATGTTCTTCTAGGAACAAGAAGAGAATGGTCCATGAAATCATGTTGAGAAATGTATATGTGAGAATTTTTGGACATGAATTCAGCCTTCAAGTTGTTTTGATCCTCATCAACCTTGGATTACATAAGACTTGCAGAGATTAAATGGCAGCTCGCTTACTCACTACCTTCTTCACTAGTACTAAGTTATTTGGAATTAATTGTAAGTGATGCTGAAGTAAATCTTAATTCGTAAAAATCTCAGGCCCTATGTCTTTCATCTTTTTAGTTTCCCCAAGACACAATTTGTTAGAAAAGAAAGTGTAGAGGATGAGAAGAGATTTACATAATTGCAATCACAAGAAGGATTTTTCTTGGGTCCACCCTTGATGATTTTTTATGCCGTGTACGGCCTTCTGAGGCTTCATTTCCATTTGATGCATCTTTTCTTGGTGGTGCAGTAACTGGTAGAGTAGGCAATGAACTTGCCCAAAAGGGAAGCAAAGCTCTAAGAAACTTATGACGGAAGGAACCTACATTTAAAAATATGGAAGCTTGAATTAACCAGGAGATTTACTTCCTAACCAAATTAAAAGAAGGGTAGAAACAGAACGCAATTTTGACGCATTTTTAAAGCTTTTGCAAAGAATATATCACCTCTTCTTGTATACTTTTTATGATCCCCATCTTCATCATCAGCATAATACGAAATTTCAGAATTTTGCCGCTCAGCAAGGAGAGGACTCTTCCTAGTGGTAGCACCAGGCTGCATTATTTGCAAAAATGAGGGGGGAAATTACAAGGAATAAAAGATGAATGTTTGAAACAGCACATGATTCACAACAGTACAAAACATGTAAAAATTTAGATCTAATCGTCAAAAGTGCAGGTAAATGAAAGCAAGATAGGTGCACTCAAGCATTTAGTTTTAGATACAATTTCTGAGTAAAATTCTCTTACAGGAGCAGGACTCGATGTTTTAATGAAATTTCCTGCTGGATTAGGACTGTCTATTTCCACAATATCTGTCACTGGGAGTTTAGGCCTTGTTCCAGGTGGAGACGAATATCCTTCAACTGAGTCTGATATTTCATTAGTTTCCTTATTAATCAATGGATCTGAAGCAAATGCTGGAGGAGGGCTGCGAGATTGTGTGACTGGCAATGAAACTGGATGATTTCCAAAAACACTCTTTTCCATACCAGTCTGCACAAAAAGCAGACAAAGTATATTCAATGATTATACAATGAGAAAAGAGAGAGACAAATAAAGAAATTTGGATGCAAACAGAAGGACCCGATCCCTTATCACAGAAAAAAAAACAACTACGTCAAAATTGTATCACTAAATAATAGGACAGTTTTGGAAGGAAAAATGGGCATGTTTTGGAAATCATGGATCAGTACTACAACACAAATACTGCGCACACCCAATTACATATAAATGACTATGGAATTTGAATAAACATCCTAGGTGGCATCTACCTTAAGGACAGGGACCGCTGACCCAGTGAGATGAGCATGGAGGTAAAACTTGTAATATCCAAGTTTCCAAAAAAAAAAAAAAAAATAAGGGCACAGCATAATTTCTAGTGAGTGGTTTCATTACTACTGAGAAATAATGTCGATGTTCCATATCATGTACTTCATAGATCAAATGTTTAATCCCATCCATCCACCCCAAACCCAATATACCACCTTTTTGGGGATTTCTGGCAAGACATTTTCTAATCTTCTGCCCCTTCTTTTAAATTCCCAACTCATATTGTATCTATAAATATAATAAAATAAAAAAGCATCCCCCGTTTGTGCAACAAGGTTCAATATTTCATCATCCAGAAAGCTACCCTAGTATTATGCCTCCTCATTAAAAAAATCAGAAACTGAATCCTCCAAACAGTATCAGCGTTTAATTCATATACCTGCACAATAGCTTCCTTCAACTTTGAATGAAGACGAGATCCAGAATCTTTCACACTGTTGGGAGGCCATATCTGCATGAAACAATAAAATTTCATTTGTAATGGTGAACCAGGAAACAGCCAAAAGGTGCCAGAAGAGATCTCTAAAAGGTGGAAATATATGCAAAAGCAAATTACAATAAAAGCGAATGTAACAAGTCATTTGTAGGTAGTAGCTAACAAAGTGCTAATTGTTCAAACACACTACACTTTCTATTTCATTATGCACTTTCTTTCTATTGATAGAACTGTATGACTCGGCACTGTATATTATAGATAGAGCTATTTGATTTGGTTCTGGCTAGTTATCATTAGGATCCCCTTCCTTTTCCCTGTATATACATATTTTATGTTAAAACCATTAGCCAAAGCCATATAAGTAAGAACAGAAGTAGGAAATAAATGAACAAGCTAGCTTTCAGTTAGGAGTATATACACTATCACACTACTACCAACTGAAAATTACTCTTATTCCTGAAACATGAATCATTTTAAGCTAAATCTTACCGCAGTGGAACATGAGGGACATACAAATCCTGCTGGGGCTGTATGCGGAGGAAAGCTCTTGATGTGAGAAATCAAACAACTTGTGTGTATAACATCTATAGAAAATTTAAATCCATATTACATAATTCAGTCTGTGTTCAAGAGTATTTCCGTAAAACGTGTGTGTGTGTAAGAGCGAAATGACATACGCAAGCAACCCAGTCGAGTTGTTTGAGATTTTATCCCCTCTTCTAGAATAGCTTGACATTGGCAGCATTTAGGGGGCCAATCGTACTCGCTGTCTACAACCCATTCAGAGTAATTCCGGACCTAACAATGATGACACAGAGACAAAGTTCAAGCTCAGTACATTTTTATTGTACTTCCATAACCTTAATAGTTCCTCTTCCTTCGTGAATCAATCTCCAAGAAAACATTAAGAAAAGAATAATTGAAGTCTAAGTCCACAATACAAGAACAAAACCTTGATAATTTATATGCGGTGAACGAAGTTCAACCAAATCGAAAGGGGAAGATAATTACGAGGAAGAGAATCCGGCCGTGCCATCTTAGCAATAATTAAAATACGATTTGAATAATACAAACTTACCACGCAGATTTGGTGCTCAGGCAAGCAGATACATTCTCCACATACCGGAACTAGGTGCACGAAGCAATACAACTTAGTAGCCTGTACACCGAAGAAAACTCAACCCACAAGTTAATACTTCGTATGCAAATTCAACTGACCGGAGCATGTTAAAAATACAAAACCAGCTTTGGCCAAAAGGCCCGACAATAGAAACAGGATAGAAGACGAGCGTATTCCGCAAAGCTATAAACCAAATCGCAATAACGATGTGCTCTAACTGATTACGTCTAAGTTCAAATACAACAATCAGCTCATGCTTTCGTGTCAAACAAGCATTTGCATGAAAATCAAACTAATGCTTAAGCTCAGATCACCCATGATCTAAAGTAACAGTACCGATCCGATCTACCTATCGTTTAATATATCAACCATAAGATCACCCAAACCGAATTCACAGTAAAATCATCAAGAAAAAATTACGGCATGAGAGAAACAGGCGAACCTTTCGACATTTGCAGACCACCATTGCATTGACAGCTAGAATCTGATGAGGCTAAAACAAGAGACCTCACAATGATTCAGCTGGATTTGAAAGTAATTTTCTAGAGATTACAGCAAAGTGCGAGATCGGACAAGCACAATCACAAAAGCCAGAAATGAAAACTGCCAAGAAATTTTGCTCGAATGATATTTTTCACTGACATTGCAGTTCATACGCTCAGCTGACTACGAAGAACCCCGTTCTCCCTCCATCAAGAACCGTTTCAGTTTTTTGTCCAAAATTTTCCTGAACGGATACAGAAAAAATTGGGCCGAGTTACAAATTGGGCCAAACTATGGCCGTCCATATGGTGACTTGCATGGGAAAACTGAGCAGCTAGACCCGTATCCGGATGGTCCGCCCACAACCCGCAAAATACCAGTTTAAGCCCACCCATCTTTTACCCGTAATGGGTGGGTAAAAAACCCGCCCATATAAAAAATAACGGGCGGGCTACGGGTATGCCAACGAGATGCCCGTACCCGCCCGTATATATTTTTTTTTTTCAAGTGAGAATCAGAAGCCATAGCCCACAGTTGCAAATGCCCCAAGCCCACATTGTGCTGCCCCTGCCCAAGGTTTATGCTTAGTTGTTTACTACTCATCTGCTCCCAGCTCTGCCGTCAGTGTGTGCCTGTGGTCGTGTGCCCTAGAATCATTGACATTCGATCGCCGCTAGCTACGGAGTACCGAGCACAGAGATCGGCTTCGTGAGCTCAGCTTCATCTTCACCTTCGTTTTTGACTTCGTTTGCGAGCTCAGCTAATCTTCAAGGCTGCTGATCTTCATTTGCGTCATTGCGAGCTGAGCTCATCTTCACCTTCGTTCTCAACTTTAAGTGTATGTATTTCCTGGAATCAGCTCTCTTGCTCATTTTTCTTCTATCTCTTGCATTTCCTGGAAAAACGGATTCCATTTATGGTTTGATTCCCTGTTTGCCTCTGACGATCTTCACTGTTGCTCAATGGGATGATGTATAGTGTTAAATGTTTTAGTGTGTCTCTAATTTTTGGATGGGATTTTGGTGGAATACAACTTTTTCCTGAGGCTGTTTTGAATTTTTGTTCATTTGAAGGGGGTTTTGTTCTTTTATTGGAACCATCCTCCTAACTAACCCAAGTGGATGAATTTTGCTGGTTTGGTAGATTTCTATTTTGGTGATGGTATAAAAAGAGCGACAAGAAAAGAGGAAGCGTCATGTTGCCTTCTATGCACTCAATCTATAAGCTTTTTTGTTTCTTTGTTACAGCATGGTGGTGGCCAATTGGAAGAATTTTAGGAACTGGTGATGTTATGGTGCTTGTTGTCCTCTTCTATTTTGAATATTCTTCTTCCTGCTTGATTTTGGTCTCCAGTTCCTTGTTGCAAATATAAGGAAGGCTATAACTGATGCTGAGTCTGGGAACGCTGTGGCTTTTGCAACTGAGAAGGTATATATTTTTTGTCTCCTTCATGTTGTGCTCATCATCATGCTTCATGGCCTTTATTACAGTGAAACTTCCTACTACTTGCTTCCAGGTTGCTAGGAGGAAGGAGAAAGAGGCAGTAGCTGCTCAAAAAGAGGTAATGATAGCATTGTCAAAGAACTTGGCTTTTGGAACCGCCTCAATCCCCATTGAGGGTAAGTATGGGTTCATGATTACCGCATCAAATATCAAAAAAGAGGGTGCAGCAGATAGTGTTTGGGATGATTAACAAAAACATTTGGGTGCAGCTCAACATCCTTGTAAATTTCTCTCAGGCACTGATTGTTTAATTTGTTTTTCTACTATCTATTTGTTATCCTTTAGACATGCATGATGATGTTTCAATTTCCTAAATCATATATACAAAGCCACAGATCAAACCACTGAAGATGTATCCTCTGTTATGGGCTCCAATTTTGAATCTGGTGCCATAGTTAATATCTCCTCCATTGTCAGTGTCAAAGCTTTGCCTCTTGTTTCTGCATACGCATGTTTGCATCACTCTTGTATCTGTTTCTGAAAATGGGCTGCCCGTACCCGTTCAAAACCCACTCGTTTATGTAAATTAAACGGGTTCATACACACGTACGGGCTGACCAACTCGCCCGTTGCTCTCCCCCATGGAAAAACACCTTTTCATGGGTTAAATTGACGACATTTAATACTCAATGGCATCTTAAATATAATTATCATCAATACATTATTTGAAAAAAAATCTCTGATAGTAGGTTTGATTTCATGTTTGTGTAATGCTTGTTCTTAATATAAAAGCAACTTCGACTAAATTTAGTAAATTAATGAGATGAGATAAAATAGCTAATTATAATAAATATGGTAAATTTAGTAACTTCAACTAAATTTAGTAAATTAATGAATAAAATAGTTAATTATAATAAATATGGTTGGATCTCTCTAAAAATAAGTAGCATTGCGTTATATATCAATTTATAATTTAGGTAAATTAACTTGAAAACATATGATACATAGAAGATAAAATTGATTGATGTGTTTTTTTTAACAAGATATTATTTCTATGATCAAATTCAATCTTCACGTGGTACCGTTTGGCAAATTGCCAAAAGTGTTTATAAGCACTTATAATCACGTTCAACAGCGTTTTTTTGAAAAACGAGACAATCTCCTCCACATATTTGTCTCGGCTTATGTGAAAGTACTTATAAGTACTTCTCCACCGCATTGCCAAACGGATTCACATCTCTTATAGTAGAATTAGGGAAGATAATTTGTTTGACATAATGAACTTTGGGGTGTTGCCTCATCGACCGAAACCAAGTTGGATTGTGACAATTCCTTAAAAAGGGCACAATTAAATCTATGAAAATAAGGGTTAGACAATACTACCTCTAATCTTTGATATAAGAATCAATTAAATTTTTAAATATATTAAAAAAACTGAATATATAACTTAATTATAGTATATATAATCCGAAACATTAATATGTATCATTATATTATACATCAATTTATAAGTCAACCAAATTAGTTTTAAAAAAATTAATAGATATATGAGTTAAATAAATTCCTTGATCTTAAAAAAAGTTAATTGATTGTTATATTAATGACTAAAAATAGTTAATAAATAATATTACTTCATATCTTTAATATAAAAGGTAGTTGGCTTTTGTTGGAGAAGTTAAGGAAGTTAAATACATTAGTTAAAGATATTAATATTTATCATTTTTTTAAAATAATCTATTTGACTTATAAATTAATTATACATACGAATAAATACTTTTAAGTAGTGTGTTTAGTTTTCTTAATCTCCCCAACAAAAATTAGTTAATTATTATATTAAAGACTCACCAAATAAAATGTGCCATCCATGAACATGAAGCTTCATATCAGGCACAAGTGACTGAGGGAGAGTGCTTTTTACTTCAATTTTATGGATAATCAATTATGACTATTACTTTGTTTGAATTTTAAAACTCACATGCTTTTATTTGACCAAAAAAAAACCACCACAAGTGACTAGGTTTAAATAGCTAAATTCATTGCTTCCTCATAAATTTCTACTGTCAAAAGATATAGAGGTTGTTGATACTCTTCATTTGATGTTGTTGATACTCTTCATTATTTTCATCGGGAAATAAACTAGAGTATAAATTTAGCTGGGTTATCATACATATCTTTATGCCTCCTTTTGTTACAGAGGAATTAAGGTTGAAGAAGTTTTTTTTTTTACAAAATTTTAGAAAAGGGATTGGGCTCACCCACGATCAAATGGCGGGATACCTAACTCATGATCCACTAGGGTCTTTAGTTCTGACCACACAGGTAGGTCAATCCAACTTCACTAAGCTATGGCGATGCCTCCCCAAACGCCGTGACTGAAACCCAACAAAGTAGCAATCATTTGAATTATTTGATGCAATAGAAGTCACTTCCCCGTAAAAATCCACTTCCATAGAAGATGATGGAAGTGAGTTCTATTAGCCCCGAGAGGAACTCAGTTCCAGTTCCTAAGGCTATGTTTGGTTTGATGGAGGGGAAAGGAAGGGAATGGATACGAGGGAAAGGAAGGGGATGAAAGGGTATAAGATTACCTTGTTTGGTTTACTTAGAGGGGGAAGGAAGGGAAGCTTTTTAATGATATTTTGTTTGGTTCAGGAGGGGAAGGGAGGGAAGTTAATGACCAATTTACAATTTTACCCTTATATGTTGATTTATATTTATTTACTTATACAATTTATTTAAATTAGATTTTACTCATAAAAATTAATCCCTCATTTTATTTAATTAATTAAAATAATTACTAAGGTATTTCATTCATATAATTTATTTAAATACTTAAAAAAGATTTAAATAATTTATTTCCTTTATTCTCTACCCATATCGCTATTTACAGTATTCCAAATAAGGTAAAACTTATTCTCAAGAAATATTGAAAAAAATGAAGACTAGAAAAACTTGCTCTCTAACTACATCGCTTCTTATATTTACGCACAGTAAAGTAGATATGAAGACTGGAAAAATGAGGTGTGAGAAATTGGACAAGGAGCATTGAGGGCATATTTGGCATAATATTTTGCATCCCTCCAAAAAACCCCATTTTGGAGGGATGCATAATAAGGGGAGGGGAGGGATTGGGGAGCTAAAATTTGGCTCCCCTCCCCTCCAATTTTTCATACCAAATGGGGGGAAGGAATCATTTTTCTTCCCCTTCCCCCCCAACCAAACAAAGCTTAAGACTAAGTGCATGACCATTTTACCCCTTTCTCAACTGACGATGAAATATGTAGATGAGCATGATGGAACACAGCGATGCATCCAATGAAGACAACAACTGATGGCTTTGGTTGATGGTTGGCTGCACCAGCATTTTGCAACGCGGTTTGCAACCAAGAATCTTCTATCTGCAACGTTGTTGGCCGCACCAGTGATGTTGACGGCCTACCTCCGCCAGAGACGACACTTATCTCCACTAGCAACGGTGAAGCCCACTGCTAATGGATTCGACGGCGGACGACTTTGATTCCTGGAAGAACATTATGTCTTGTCTCCACTGGCGATTTCTCATCTCCTTCATCCTTCGATCTTCAATCCGCAACGCAGTTGGCTGCATTGGCGACGACAATGCTCATAGCTCATTGATTCATCCAAGTGTTTCGATCTTGATTTTTGGTTAATATCACTGTTTTGGGATGGATCTGAGAGCATAATTTTTTATCCTGATTTTTGGTTAATATCATTGCTCATCAACGCACCTATTATGTATTTAGATCGCTTTTTAGGTTGAGTAAGGGCTTATTTGGAAGCCCAGTTTGGAAACCTAGGTTTCAAAACCTAAGTTTTAAACCTAGGTTTTCTCTTTCATATTCTCTTTTTATTACTTTTTTTCTCTTTTCTCTTTCTTACTTTTTCTTTCTTTCTCTTTCTTAATTTCCTCTTTCCCACCCACTCTTTCTTACTTTTTTGCCTCGGAATCCCTAAAAGCTATAACTTCTCAAATATAAATCACTTTTCAAAACCTAAGTTTTACATCGGAATCTGTAAAACCTAGGTTTCAAACCTGATTTCCAAACAAGCCCTAATTTGGATTAGATGTTTAGGTGATTAATTTCCTCTGCAACAAGAGTGTGGTGGCTGTGGATGCAAAGGAAGGGAATAATTTTTTTTGTAGTTACAGTATTTTAATATTTTTATATTATAAATATATATTTTAATTAAAAATTATATCTCACATCTTCCAATAAAAAATATGATTTAAAACTCATTTAACTTTGAATTCCATTTTGATTCCCACTCCAATTTCAATTTTCATCAAAACCTCTTCAGTGTGCTAACGGTGCAGTGTGTGTTTGAGAACTCCGTTGGAAGGAAGGAGTTTATAAATTTTTTACAGATTTTAAAATGATTTTTACAAATTTTAAAATAGTTCCTGATTGGTTGAACGAAATTACGCGTTAGTTCTTTACAATGATTTATAATTATCATCCATGAGTTCAAACGACGACCCCTCTATGCCGTTTTAATGGCTTTCCGTTCCGAGAACAGTGCTGGCACCGGAAATAATGGACGTCCTAGATTTGAATTTGAATATTCACAAAACCTCAAAAGTTTGAACTCGGCGTCTTTCTCTTCGCATCAAGTTGACGTCAAAATTTCAAACCACTTCCCTCCTTCTCCAGTTTTTGTCTTCCCTCTTTGCTCTGATACTGATATTTCCTCTCTATAGAAAACCCTAAGTTTGCTTATCAATTCCCGCATGTCGTCTGTCGTACCGCCGCCGGCTTCCGGCCGAGAACTCTCGAACCCACCCGCCG
>JANTPZ010129645.1:0-24790 GCA_025593235.1 Vachellia pachyceras
TGGCCTGGTCTGTTTCCACCCCTATAAAACATGCATATGATTTCTCCAAACGTTCCGCCAAACAAGTTCATATAGATGTATAAATGATGTTTTGAGGGGCAGTGAAATGTGATTAGCAAACGTAAGGGAAACAAATGGCATCCACACTGATAGTTAAGGAAGCCGTGATCCGAAAGTCTTGAACAGGCAGTGGTGGTCGTTATCAGATGATCGATATGGGTTCGTAGGTGGATTCAAAGTTTCGCAATATACGTATGAGATTCCAGTCAGTGGAATGTAACCCCACTGGAAATTATGGACCTCCCAGATGACCAAATGGAGCAACCGCCGATTTTAGGAGCAGACTATTCTTGTATCGTATCCGTGCGCGCGCTTTCGTGTCGGTTCTGGCTTCACATTGCTTGCTTGCTTGCTTGTGCACCAATGCACCCTCTCCACCACGTCACATATATACAAACGTACAATCTTTGTATTGCCATCTTCTTTCTTACTCTGACTTTGAATTTTCACTGTTTTTTCTATGTCATTTTATAAACTAATTTCAATATGCTTCGTATATATCAATGAAAGCATTCAACCGTATAAATTTTGCGTCAAAATTAAATAACATTTCAATTTTATTCCTATTTAATATTTATTGGTTACAACATGTAAGTTTAAAATCAATACATAAAAAGTTAAGGATAAAAATTTTATTTTCCTATAAAAAATTAATGAGTTGATTAATAAATAAAATCAAAGAAAACATTATGTCTCTGCTGTATAAATAAGATTAAAGGATTATAAACCGCTACCAGAGTGAACCTCCCAATCTCACATATTTTCCAAATTCACAATCACCCACTTCAATGTATAGACTAGTCTTCCTCCTTGTCATCCTCTCCGGCGAAAAAAAAAATCTAAAGAAACCGACTGTTTTGTTGGAGCTAGAAAAATTAGGCCTTGATTGCGAAAAAAGTATATCAACTTGAAATAAAATTCTCAGTGTTAATATGTCCATTTAAATTAACTGTGTAAATAACTTTTTCACATTATTTATGATTTACGAGATAAGTATACGACAAAAGTTTTATTTTGACTTAGATAAATATACTTTTCTAACACCCACATAAACAAGCCTAGTTGTAGATAGTCAGCACTCTAATGGAAAAAAGGGAGATTTGAGATAAGCCCCCAAATGAAAAATTAATTGTAGAATAAGACTTTTCACATATATGCAAATGCGTTTCTACAATATACAATTGAACTTTCACATGTACAACTGAGTTTCTATATATATAAAACTGTACAAATCTCATCCTCCGGTCAATTCCCCAATTCTCCGGAGAAAATGTAACTCTTGGCTGTGGCTTTCGGCCTTTTGAATTGAAGGTGATTTTTTTGAAGTTGCGAAAACAGTTTTTTTGTCTGTAGTTGTTGTGGTGGGTGAAATTCTATATTCATTATTTGACAATATATCTCCTTGTGTCGAATTCATTGTATTCAGCTCAGTACAGAGGACGAACGCAAACAAGTTACGTCTATTCTTTTCTTAGCCATTGTTATATCCTCACGCCACTCGCTGGATGGCTCGTAAGCTTGTCAACGAAGCCCTTTGAGTATACTCATGCCTTATGTAAATCGAGATAAAATTTCTCTTACATTGTAGGGTCAAATTGAAAAGTTTATATTTATTAACATGAAACATATCTTTCATATATTTACTGATTTTTTAAATTAACTTTATTGATATCCCGTCAACGATGTAGAGGAAATTAAAGAACATAATTATGGTTTTTTATAAAAAACATGACATTTTAATAACTTTCTTAATTTAATCAAATTAGTTAATTATATCTTCCATCAAGGGTTAGAGGGGTGTTTTTAATTAATTACCGAAAACTTTTCATACTTGGCTGCTGATGAATGACGTTTACATGATTCCTCGCCAATTTTAATTATCGTCTTTCAACCACTGTTGCTTCTTTGTACATTAATGATTAATAATTTCATTTGCACAAAACGATCCAACTGGTTTTTTTTATTTATCACTACCTCTGGTGCTTATGAATACAAGCGTAGAGATTAAATAAACTAGAAACATTATTTTAAAAGTATTTATTTATGTGTGTAATTAGATTGTTATATCAGTTTATAAATTATACAAATTAGTTTAGAGAAAAATGATAAATATAAATACTTTAAGATAATGTATTTAAATTATTTAATTTCTAAAAAAATCAGTTAGATCCAATTACATCTAATGCATTCATGCCTTTTTTATTTTGGGGAAGCTAATTAATGCATTCATGTCTATTCATTCAACGAGTGGATACAAATTTAAATACGTTTTTTAATTTAAATACAGTTAATATATAGTTTTACTTTAAAAATTTTCTCCTAAGAATAATGCCTTGAAAAGTTTTTTTAAGAGCATTTTTATCTTAAAAGTTTCAAAATGGAACAATGTTGTTCTATTTTATTTAAAAAAAAACAAACGTTGACCATGTTACCTATCACAATTTTTTATAAGTATGGAGCGCTATCACTACATTTTGAAACTTTTAAAGAAACATTGAGAACAGCATTGTTTCTGATGGCAAATTCTAAGAAAAATTTAGATCTTTAACTTATTTAAATATGGTTTATATCTTCTTGTTAATGTTATTCAATATCGAGCAAACGCATCTTATTCACGTACTCGGATACACGTTCGCGCGCGCATACTTGAATGATTTTTTAAATGAATCAAATTGTACGTTGGCTTTGAAAAGAAAAGATCAATTGAGTTGAAATTCGATTAAAAATTAAGAGGTATGGTTCAGATTGCGTGCGCAGACTCATTTTTAATTCTAACCATGTTTGGTAACACTTACGAAAAATCTAACAGTTCGTTTAACAATTTTTTTGTTTAAAGCGATATAATCTTCTTAACATATTTATTTTAATTTACGTAAAGGTACTTTTTCAATAAGTTTCCAAACGGACCCTTTGTATTTCTGTGCGCTTAATTTGTTTTGGCTAAATATACCTAATTTGGCTTCTCTATATGGTTGAATTGAGAGGCAGTCTTTCAAAATGAAACTAACAACAAAACCATTCAATGGAAATGACTTTGCTGTTCGATCATCAATTGGTGCTGCAGTTAAGAAATACTGAATAAATGTTCTTTAGCCACTGGGATTAAATCGATTGAAAGGGAGTAATATCTCACAATTTAGTAAATCAATATTTAAATTCTCACTCATTCATATAGTTATTCACATTTAATTAGTATCTACAATGTTTGAATAAATGGGATACCTATGTCTAAAAAAAACTTCTTGTGGTCCATGCAATAATAAAAAAAACAATCTAAAAGATTTATACATATTTGCTATTCATCGATACGAAGGAGAAGACTGTTCTTAAGAATCATTAGAACTAAATATATATTTATAACGAGTTTAAACTCATCACTGAATTTTTCAGAATTTCCATGCATCTCATTTAATTTAAAATTAACTACACAACGTTTTCTCGCAAGTTACCCAGAACTATTACAAGTATATGTGATCAAGGTTTCCTTGGATTATTCTAAACTACTTAAGCTGTGGATACAACAAGTTTATAAATTCTCAAGATATAATAAAACACAAAGTTTAATTAATTATATATTAATCTTGTCACGCAGACACAAAATCATTATAAGCAAGTTGATATATATATATATATCTGTGTGTATGTATATGAGGTAACAACTTGACAACCGAAGTCTAATGCCTCAAACTCGGTCGCCTTTGTACAAATTAAACTCGAACCATTTCAAAGACCCAGTTAGGAGTAGAGTCTTTCTAATTATATATGCCAAACAAACTTCGATTAGGCATGCCTAGACGAGCTACATAAGATTACACCTATCATTTTGACCTGAAAGCTGAAATATGTACTGTTTATGTGCATAATTTATAAAACCCTAAAAAATGATGCTACTTGTCTTGGGTGTGGGCAACGATTCAAATCACTTGTAATATAATAATATAAAGAAAAAGATGCTGAGCCCAAAAATTTTGACGCTGCAGACATTTCCACTAAATATTTACTTCATTTTTAAAAACATTTCTTTATTCATAGAAATTATCTTGTCCTTTACTCTTTATTAAAGCAGAGTTTACCCAGAGAGGTCGAACTTTAAAATAAATTGCCTGATTGGTGCGTTCAGATTGGTGTAACCATAGAGATCCATTCAAAATTATAGTTAAATCAAAGTACGAGAATAAACTATGAACAAAAGACCAACGTTGGATAACATATGCATATCGGCCATGCATGCAACTGGCAATCAAATATAATGAATTACATTGTTAAATTTACATTAATTATCGCGGAATCTAACAAAAATGACAATGACGAACAAACGACAGGAGACAGCTACATATGAAGCATGGACAATATAATGTCCAGCTAATTATTTTTTTATACAAATAGAGACAGGACAATTCTACATATGGCCCATTCATCATCCATATTTTCGGCTTGTACGTGAACAGCTCAGTCAGTTTCCCTTGTATCCTTAATTATTCAGAGCAAGTCAAAAATTGTGCACTTCACTTTTAATCTCCTTTTCTTTTACAAGCTAAGGGGATGAATCGTATGTCGTTTCACATTTGTTGAGGTGCCATCAAAACGACGGAAGGATGTGTCCATTAATGAAGTAGTGCTTGGATCACTCTCAACTCTCAGAGTTTGAAGAGGGATCAGAGAGAGGATAAAAACATATAAATGTGTGTATGATTATATAATAAGTTGGGATACTTTAAGGCATCGACGGACTTAGGTTGATACCAGGGTTTCAGCCACATCCTCTGACTTCTAAAAAATTAGATATATAATAGTATCATGTGATTTATCTTGCACTCAATAGTTCTTTAATTTTAAACCCACTAAATTCTTGTTCAATTTTTTTAAAATATGTTAAAAATGAATCTCGTTTATCTTAAACCCATTATTAAAAAATGGTTTACACCTCTAACTCAGAATCTGGGAGTCGGCAATACTTAAGGTTGCGTTTGAAGTAGAAACGTTGATTAATTAAATGTTGAAAATGGTAAAGGAAGCACGTGAGTTGACAAAAGTGGGTGGCAATATGGCAAGTGGTGAGGCCTTCTTGTCGTATTCTTTGGCATCCCATGCAACACAAAATTAAAGTTATGATAATGCCTGTTTGCTCCTTGCTCATTCATGATATATGCAATTCATTATTGGACCCCCACTTGATCCCCACTTCATGAAAATACAGATTTGATTTTATACAAAACAGTATGTTTTTACTGTAATATTATTAATCATGTGAAAATCTAGCAATTTAAATTTAATTAATTATCTTTATTATTCAATACTCTCATATATAAAAATATTAATGTGATGATTATTAACCAAAAAAAAAAAGAGGATCAAATAGTCCATGTGAAAATTCATTGCATGTTCTCTGTTTATTTGCTTTTCGATCAATCAAAGTGAGTGTGTGTGTGTGTGTGTGTCCGCTTTTTTCAGTCCTTTCTGGCGTTTTCGCTTGCGCGTCAAATTATTGTTGGATTTGAATTCGTCCTCTTCCATAGGTTTTACTTTATCCAATTAACTGTAGCTTCACAGGTTAAAATAACACTCCCCCGTTTCTTAATACAACTAATTTAGATATATATATATATATATTAAGAACATTTTAGTGGAGTTAGTGTTATTTTTAATAAATGTGTTATTTTTTAAAAATATTTTGTTTATTTACAATTTTTGTTAACGAAAACTCTCTTCAATATTTATAATCAACAATAATAATTTAGAAAGAGTCATAAATATTAAATAAAAAGTGAATTGAAGTTTTAAATTCAGCATTAAGATAGATTCTTCAGCTGCCCTACATTTTAAAATGAGATACATGGAGTATCATATTGAGCCTGTTTGGGAATACCGTAGTGAAATACTTTTACACAAGTCAGGGTAAATATGTGAAGGGAATTACTTCGTTTTAAAAAAAAACACTATTGAATATTTCCAAACAGAGCCATATAATAAGGAAGTGAATTTAAACGATGTAACGCCTATATGTTTGATTAAACTGGTAACACATCATCATAAACTCAAACGATGTCTGCACAAATAATGAGTCAATTGAAAATAAATATAATCCTTTTTTTTATCAATGAATATGATCGAGATGGAATGACTTGACGTATTAATTTTAAATTTTAAAAATTGAATGACTATAAATCAATGGTAAGAAGTAAGAACCAAAGATTTTTAATTGAAGCCTGATTTTTATTCTGATATAATTTTTTCTCAAATACTTAACCAGGAGGATATATATTCACTTATGAGCACTCACAGATAAATCATAAGTGCACATTAGACTCTGATAAATACCACTCTATTTAACAGCTCCTGCACACTTGCAAGCTGTACTCATTATGATCGATTATATTCCTAGGCAGCTGTTGAGGTTGTTAATGAAAGTTAGTAAAGTTGTTAATGACAACCTCAGCAAACAATTCTGGGACTTTATGGTAATTTTGTTAATCTTTGAGACATTTTATTCATTAATTCTCCTATTTGGGACCTGAAGGTAAATTTTCCAAATATTAATTGCTCTAATAAATTTATTGAAAAATATTCATAGATCTGATATTATGATAAGTGACCGAGGGTTTGATTTCGAACTTGATGAAATCCTGTTGTAACCAATGACAGGCTCGATCTATGATAGAATTCTAATTGTCTCTCACAATATTTTACAAATAAAAACGAACAATTTGTGATGAAATAAATTTAAATGAATTAAACAAAGCAAAATATTTCACAAGGACCTGAATAATAGAACCAACGGAAAAAAAAAAGTCACCGTAGATATTTATAACACTTGGGGGCGGGGGGGTTTGGAATATTCAAAACAGCTGCGTAGCAATTCATATGTCTGCTAAATTGGACTCTTCTTAGCATTCAACAGTACGAGCGATTAGACAATGTTTGAATCTCTCAGTGCCAAACCTCACTTAATTAACCAATTATATAATTCCACAAGTCTTCTAAAGTAAACAAAACAAAGCTTGAGTGAGAGAGAAAAGGGGGGGTATACTTTCCAGGAAGGTGCTAAATGGTTGAACAAGGAAATAGTGTATTCTTTTGCCTTGACTATTCAAGCTCCTCTTGGCGTGCGGGTTAACCGAGCATAAATAGCCAGCTCCAGCCTTAGGAACTGAAGCTGAACTTGGACTGCTTCTTCCATTCTAACAGAAATACACAAAGCCTGTATCTCTGCTAGCTACCCAGCTAGCTTAACTATCAGACTAATACTAGGCTTCTATAGCTATATACAGATACGTATCTGCGTTCTCAAGTGTTAGCTTCTGTGATATCAACAATGGTGAGAGCTCCTTGCTGCGAGAAGATGGGACTCAAGAAGGGTCCATGGACTCCGGAGGAAGACCAACTCCTGGTCTCCTACATTGAAAAGCATGGCCATGGCAATTGGCGAGCCCTCCCAAAGCAAGCAGGTACTCTAATCCTTCAATATTATCCTCCAGATTTTGCACTCACTATATATATATATATATATCTTCTGTTACCTTTCCTTCTGTTATTGTTTTTGCATGTTAGTTATTTCTTCGTGTGTGGTGATTGATTGTTGTTGTTCCGCTGAATTCCTGTATGTTTAGGTCTTTTAAGATGCGGGAAGAGTTGCAGACTGCGATGGATCAATTATCTAAGGCCAGATATAAAGAGAGGGAACTTCACAGCAGCAGAAGAAGAAAGCATCATTAAGCTTCATGAGATGCTTGGGAACAGGTATGATTCCTTTCTAATACCTTTAGAGTATTAAAGAATATGCCGCTTATTAGTGATTCTTCGATCTTTACTTGCCATGGAGATTCATTTCAGGAAGCCGATTTGAGATTTTCTTTTAAAAAATGAATAAAATCCTTCTTTTAAAAAAATAATATAGCAGAAGAAAGGATATAGTAGTGGGGAGTGGGGACTAGTGGCATGACTGGCATCCATCAGTTGTCAACTTCAAGAGATGATTAAATATATTGATTAAAAATAGAGTGTTCATTTTCTATAATGGCAAATAGTCCCATTTTACTAGCGACGAAAACTAGGCGTGCTCCTTGCTGCAACTAGATGTTGCGATACAAACAAGTAACAAATCAAAGCTGCAAGATTCTCTGATTCTTCCATTAATATATAGATCTGATTCGCACAACACTGAACGAGGCATTATTAATTTTGTGTGTGTGTGTGTGTGTGTATCCATGTCACATGCAGCTATTATAGCGATGTGAATACGTGCATGTGACAATCTGTCTCAGCAAAATTCCTACAAATAAGACAACCTCAAATTTGTTGCTTACTAATAAACAAACTATTGTCTCCTTGTTATGTAGGTGGTCAACAATAGCGGCAAAGTTACCAGGAAGAACCGACAACGAGATAAAAAACGTTTGGCACACCCACTTGAAGAAGAGGATTCAGAAAACAAATAACTATGAAGCTCATCATCAAGCAGCCAAAACCAGATCAGGCTTCAAGCCTAATTCAATCAAACGGTCTGTTTCTAATTCCAGCACAGTGACAAATCAATCAGAAGCTGCAAGTGTCATAACTTCATCGTCATCGGTATCAGCTACTTCTTCTAGTGATCATTGTGACCAGAACAATATGAATGTGGCCATTAAGTGTGAAGGCATAGATTCTTCTCTGGAGCCTTATGTACTGCCTCAGATTATTGATGAGAGCTTCTGGTCTGAAGAAGCAGCCATGGATGATAATAGCCCCCATGGATTAGTACAAGTTCGTCATCAATACCCATCTGATAATTCTGCATCGGAATCATTCCAACAGCAACAAGGTTATGGGTGTAATAATGGTTTGAACTTGGACGATGGAATGGATTTCTGGTATGATGTGTTCATAAGAACGGGGGATTTTACAGAGTTTATCTTCTGAACTCTCATGTTTTCCTTAAAGTCCTCGAGAGGGGGGCTATTTTGGTTCACTCAATTCATTGACTTGTAAAATCACACCACCTATTGGTTCAAAGCTTGAACGATATATATGTATGGATAATAAGATCAAAGGGAGAGCGCGCGCGCACACGCGCACACACATATGTTGCAAGGTGAGATAAGATCGATATTAAAATGTGACAGTTAATAGTAGGCATCTAAAATTAACATTTTTAATTCCTATGCTGAGGGTCATTCATTTATTGTAACCTGTAATAACGAGTAATTACAGATGTACAATATGAAAGTTTGAAATGAAGTCAACTATTTAATTAATCATGTCTGTTATTGCTTATTTTTCTCTTAGATTTTTTATTTGATGGTGGGTGAGAGATTAATACACTTCAATGGAATGAATAAATCGATGAATCATAGATCGACCCACTAATAACGAAGCTCTGAAGCAAGCACTAAGGCCTAACAAGACAAGAAACGGGGAAAGAAATATGCCTTTAATAATAACATTATTATTATTTATATGTAAATCATCCCTTTTAATTTTCCCCCTTGACAACACACACACACACACAAATATTCAATTTACATGATTATATGTTTGGTGTGCTCAAGGATGGGCGTGCAATGATGAGTTGCTTTGATCCTAAGCATTAGCTGTTAATTTTCTACTTGGAGTACTTTATTTTTTTTTAATGTGAAATGGGAAACCCAAATAACCCGGTATTCGATTCTTTGGGTCAACTAATCCAGGGGCGGGGGAACAGTTCTGGGTTTTTTTAAGCTCTAACCCCCTCCCAAAAATCCTACAGAGGATTGAACTCTGTTCACCCTATCAAACCCGGCCCCAATCGTCACTGAGCTAGGATGACTTTCATCTACTTGGTGTACTTTAGAAACTGAGCAAAGACAGCAAAGCAGTAACAGCAGAGTAGCTTCCCTCAGGGAGCGGTGAATATTATTATCAGTGATGAATATTAATATAAAAATGTGTTACTTTATGATTGTTAGCAGAAATGCACTTGGATTAGTCAAGTAAAATAATATTATCAATAGAAAAGAAGACGGCTTTTGGAAGATAAAACACGTCTATTCGATTCGTCAAAACAAAGGCATTTAATTAAAAGTCATCATTGGGATAATGCTGCATTATTTTTTCCAGCTTTAAAGTGGCATGAAATCTACACTGTTATTATAAACATAACTAATAAGATTATCACATCAGTGGAGAATTTAAAACTACAATCTTATGGGTTATACATTAATGCTTTATCAATTGAAATGATATTTATTAAATATTAAAAGCTTTTTGTTAAGGGGTTTGCTTCTCATGAAAATGATTAAAATAACTATTTTAAGAAAATTAACATATCTTGTTTATTTTTGTAGATAACTAGATCTTGATTTTTTTTATTTAATAAATTAATTATTCAAATAGTAGGATGACTAAGTGCCTGTTTGGGAAGCCATTTTCCCCAACAGGCACACTTGCCAAGATAAAAACCATCTCAAAATTTGTAAAAATCATCTCGAAATCCGTAAAAACCATCTTGAAATCCGTAAAACCATATCAAAATCCACAAAATGCGTCAAAATCTGTAAACTCCATTCTCTTAACGGATACAAGTACGAAGAATCCAATTCCACATGGGCCAGAAGAATAGTAGCATAGAATTTTCATGGTCTTCCAGGAATCACATGCTGTGGACCATTCTGCTCTTGCAAAGAATAGTACCGTTTTGCCCTTCATCTCCCCCTCCTCGATCTCCCCTCATTTCTCTCTCATTTATAATTTTCAGTTTTTTATTTTGCATCACTTTCTCATTCCAATTCCCTGAGAGAGAGAAAAAATAATCTTGGCAATAACATGTGTCAAACGGGTGCGTAATGGAATAAAATTAAAGTTAAACAGTCATGATGAGATCCATATAAAAGTAATGGTGTCTATATAGTTATTATAGTTAGTGGAAGACTCTAGCAGTAGACTTGAAGGTTTCATTAAACCAATGAACACGTTGCGAAGAAGTCGTCTTTTGTTTTTTGTTTTTTAAGGACATGTCATTATAGTTGGATTAATGTGACCCATATACTTGTGATAATGTAAACTATGAAGCCTCTTTTTCTTTGCTCTTTCCATAATCTATAATCGTACAATTCCCGGAAGCTTTCTACTTTCTAGCCACCCATATAATGCTAAAGTCATATTGGCTGCGCCATTTTAATATCACTATTATTGCAACTAATTAAATGTGGAGTTCATGTGTATGGAGTTTAAGTCAAGTTCAAGTGTGTGCAACCTTTTTGTAAATTATATATGTGTATATTCAATAAATTGTATGTATGTATAAAATATGTATTGAACTGGTGTTGTTGATTTTTTTACGCGTGGTTATTGTAGGTGAATTTGAATAGTTTTGTGTAGCTAGACTTCCGCTGAATAGTCAATCTATCAAATTATAAAGAATAATTTCAATAAAGTATTTCCGTGAGCTCACGCTAAGATGTAATTGTAAGCACTAGACACCACATTAATTCATAGAATATAACAAATTGTGAGATCAATTCTTCAGAGAAAAGCAATTAAAGGGATGCAGATAGCAAGGGGCTATAACTTGTCACTGGGCAAAAATATGTACAGGCAAATTTTCTTCACTCTCTGTGTCTCTCACGCCAGGCTCGGTTGAATCTGAAAAGCCCGAACAATTGTTTTTCAATTTCATTGTCATGATATGTATACAAACTTTAAAAAGAAAACTGAAAAAAAAGTGGCGAAAGGACCAAAGTAAATCGTCTTAAAATCCATATCTCAAGTTGAATATTTTTTGGTCCTCTTCCTCGTTGTCTAAAAGAAGGGCTAAAGCAATTATTTGTGGCCGAATACTAAAAACTACTTCCCTGTCATTCCAGGGATAACACAATTTTGAACTATTTAATCTCATGCTTCTAGTTATATATTCCCTTCGTATTATGAAGTTTTTTTGGGCCTAGCAAGTATCCCAGTAGACACTTTGGGCCACTGAGCATTGTATGTTAACATCCCTCCCATAAAAAATTCCATCCTTGGTACAAAAGTCCACTTATTCATTTCTGCTCGTTTACTTCAATTTCATCATTTTCAGAAAATCCTATCCGCCAACCTCAGATTCAAAATAATTAAGATGCCTTCCAGAATTTGTTTGCATGCATCAGCATGCTTGTGCATCCCAAGAAAATTAAGGTCTTGTACAATAATGAGTGCAGGGCACACCATCACAAGTTGAAAAATCCCCAAAAGGTGGACAACTAAGCTTAAGAATGGACCAAAGTCCACTCGAGCGAAAACACAAGCTCCAAGTACAACATGCTGCAATTAGAGTGAAGCAGCATCTCCATAAACAGTTCCTCTATAGTTAAGTTGCCTTATTCAAAATTGAAACTACCTTCATAGAAATATAGGGAGCTATGATGATGCCAATAAAAAAGCAAGAAGTCTAAGAAAGGCATGAGTATGCCAAAGCCTTTTCCTCCGAGAGCTCTTCTGCTGTCGCATCCAATTTCTTCCTTGAAAACTCATCAATGGAGAGTCCTGGCAGCAAAAAATAGAAAACAAAAGTAAGGTACAAGCAATGAATGCTGAATAACTACAACTCCTGCGGCATGGTGTGAATTTTGTAAACCATATGCCACTTTTGTAAATACTTTTGAGGAATGAATTCATTTTTTTTGGGGGGTTCAAGAAAAGCTGCATAACTGCGCAAGTTGCTATGGCAAACACGTATGTCAACAAGAAATTGTCATTCATGAAACCCTCATCTCTGATACTAGAATATCAAATCGTCCCAATTAAAATTTGAGAAGGGAATACTTGTTAGACTGCATCCCACACTAATTTTACTGCGAGAAACTCCAAAACTCATGGTGCCATATGGGTTGTAGTAGTAAAAGAATCAATACAAAATTAACATAAAACAGCAATTTTCAGTGTATGGTTAAGAGATTAGATCTTCTAACCCACACAATAAGCCATATACTAAGGTGAATTAGGCAGAATTCTAATTCGGATTGCCATTAAGAACTTTAAATTAGGTTAAGCTTAAGCATAAATCTAGCAGTGACAAGGAATAAAAGCTAGTAATTATGAAATTAGGGTCAGTTCTATTTAAGATTCAAACTATTAAAGACAAAATTGTTAAGCCGAAGAATCAAATGTATTCTTAGAGCAGTTAGACTCATACCTTGAACTATCTTCCACTCCCCATTTTGACAAGTGACAGGGAATGAATAAATTAGCCCAGCTGGTACATTGTAAGAACCATCAGAATATACTCCCATCGACACCCAGGTGCCCTGTAATTGAATTGGAAGAATAAAGCTAAGCACAAGACTTTTACAGATTTTCAAATGAAAATCACGCAAATGCTATCCAACCTCCGGGGTTCCAAGAACCCAATCACGAATGTGGTCACAAGCAGAACTAGCAGCAGATAATGCGCTTGAAAGCTTCCTAGCTTTTATAATTGCAGCACCACGTTGTTGAACAGTAGTTATGAATTCCCCATTCAACCTTAAAAAGGGAAACAAGAAACCCGCTTCAATTCTTCTAGTCTTCAATGAATTCAAAACTGGGAAACCAATATAGAACAAAGAGAGGGAGAAAAGCTAGTATAAAGCATATAAGTAAAAGTATTAGTTCATCCTTGTACCATGCATCATCAGCAACAAGTTCACGGACAGGCTTTTCCCCAGCTGGGGTTTTAACTGTTGCATGGTTGACATCGGGATATTGAGTTGATGAGTGATTACCCCAGATTATAACATTTTTCACGTCAGAAACCTGAACATTCAGCCTTTCAGAGATTTGGCCCAATGCCCTGTTGTGGTCAAGTCTAGTCAAACAAGTGATGTTTTTCTCAGGAATAGATGGTGCAAATTCCTTCAAGATCAATGCATTCGTGTTGGCAGGGTTAGCAACAACAAGAACCTGCAAGATAAAAGCACAACGCTCTTAAATGTCCTATTTATAACATAAAACTGAAATTGTTCAACAAAGAAAATGGAGAGTGCTAATTTCATAAAGAGAGATGGATTACCTTGCAGTTTGCAGCAGCATGCTTTTCAAGGGCAGAAGCCTGGGACTTGTAGATAGACACATTTTTTGACATCACATCTTTTCTCTCCATGCCTTCCTTTCTCGGAAAACCGCCAACCATGACTGCAATGTTGACTCCAGTGCATGCCTCAACCGCATCAGTTGTGGCAACAACACCTGGAACAAATAAGTTGAAAATAGTTCAGAATTTAGCAGATCATTCAAACAAGCAAAGGTACACAACAAATCAACACTAATAGTCAGATGGCTATTTATATCACAAACATTTCACAAGGAGGAGAAATCAGACCTTTAAGAAGCGGGAATGCAGCGTCCACCAACTCCATTTTAACCCCGTTCAAAGCCTCTGCTGCTGGAGGAATGTCAAGCATGTGGAGGATTACAGGCTGGTCAGGACCCAGCATGACTCCCCTAGCAATCATAGGGACAAGCGCATATCCAATTTGTCCTAAATTAGCCAAAATATCATATCAGTACACAATATATAGTAACAACACATGTTTATTATTTGTTCATAGACAAGATGGCAGTTGCTGGCACAATCCATTGCAAGGAGATAAAATAGGATCTCAAAGCCATGATACCAAAAAGTGATGCGATTATGCATTTTGCAGCACAAACCAAGAAATTTTGAAGCATAAATACAATGAAATGATCCAGAATACCATGTAAAACATAGGGAAAACATAATTACTTGCACGTTAGTATCTTCTCCTCTCATCGGCAATACCAATCAACTACTCCAAACAATCAAAAGCACATAAAGTCACAAGCATATTTCATCACAGATATAGATCTGAGCTCATCTCAGATCAATATCTACCCCACAAGAACATCACATCACAAATTCATCACATAGACTCAGCAAACAAATCCAAAAATGGATTCGATCGAACAGTAAAGTGGAGTAAGCGACGGATCTGGAGAGAAGGAGTGAGACTAGGATAATCAGGAAGAAACATCGTACCAGCAGCACCGGTGACAAGAACGCGAACAGGTTCTTTCGCCATTGAGTTTTGACGGGAGGGAGGAGACGGATGGAGAAGAAAGAAGGACGGCCGATTTGCGGCTTCCCGTGAATTGAAGTGTCAAGAGAACTTATTCGTGTGAGCCATGGGCCATGGCAGACAACTTATTCGAGGGGAGTGCGAGGACAGGATGGTGCCACGTCATTATTATTTGGTAAAAACGTCATATTTATTTTTTTACGCAAATGTTAGGAAAGGATGGCTCGAGAAGACACCTAACTCATGATTTATTGGGACATGTTCTTACATGTACGAGATTATGTCAAGCAGGCCTTTTAGTTCTTACCACACAGGTAGGTTAATCCAATTTTATTAAGATATGATGATACATTCCTAAATACCGCAACTGAAACCGATCGAACCCTCCCTAGGGGAATAGACAAATCGTTTCATCGGTTGAGATGATGGGTAAAGTCATATTTATTATTAAACGACAGCGTCTCAGCACAATGTTCCGAAGGGTAATCTTTTGAGACCGGATCCTGTGGGCTGAGTTTTTTTTTCCTGGGCTGGATTTCTTGTTGACTATTTCAAGGCACTGAGCACGCATACTGGGATCCTGTTCAGCTTTACAGCATGCTTTCATTATTCTCTTTTTTTTTTCGTTAAATCTAAAACGAAGCCAAGAGTCTTGAAAAGATAACAAAAGTAAAACTACTGTAATTATAATGCTTTATTGAAATTTTAAAGTGATAATTACTTTGAAGTGTCTAATTTGTGATGTGAATGAAGTGATATGATATAACAATACTTTTGCCAGAACAATACAAATAGTCTAACTAGTTATATTATTCACAAAACATAAACTACACGATTTATTTTCAAGAATATGCCTAACATATGGACCCATGCTAACTATTACATTGAAAATTATATGATACAATAATTTGCGTGTTTGGAAATCTGGGAGAGTGATTTTACAGATTGAGATAAGTATATAAGAAAAATTGTCTCAATTTATATGCAACATAATTTGAACGTACAAATCAAACAAACACAATATTGTTGTGAATAACAAAATGAACTTCACCATACCATCTTAATTTAATAATTCAACATACACCGGCCCACACATGCTTTTGATCAAACATCATATATATATATATATAAACATCATGCACACAGACACAGAGTACTGCCTCTGGTTTTGTAATGTAAACGATACTGCAAATTAACCATCATATTAATCAGTGGAGGGTAATTGTTTACTCAGTTTGATAGAAATGAGATGAACACAACTTCCAACTCTGGACCCAGTTTGGTCCGAGGTTGAAAAGTGTTTTGTATTCTTTTTTGGACAAGTCGAAGTTTCGTTTTGAAGATTTTATGAATGCAACTCCAAAAGTTTGCATGTGTCTTGAACATCCCATCACAGGTTACGGTATGATGTGGAGACCCAGATTGCGAGTCTCAAACGGTAGAGCCATGCTTCTGTACTCCCAAAAACACTGGGATAATAAGTACATTTTTTAAAAATAATTATGAAAAATAAAAAACGGAGAATATGGCTGTGTCCATTCTCTTGAGTTCAAATTGCGTAGTGAAACTAAAGTTGTTATTTTGGAAAGCAGCAGCATCTCCATTAGCAGCTATTCTGTATTTCAAAAAAGTTGCATTATTCAATATCTCCAAACAAGAAGCAAGCAGTCTAAGAGAGGCATGAAAAGGCTAATTCCTTTTCCTCTGACAGCTCTTGTGCTGTCAAATCCATTTTCTTCCTTGAGAACTCGTCAACGGGAAGGCCTGCCAGAGAATACAAGAGAAATCCATGTTAGATACGTCCTCTGAAATCAGAATAAGTGCAAAGCAGAGAATATAAATTAGCCCACGAAAACTTCATCAACATTCTCCCACAAGAGTTACCGAACTCTTACCTTGAACTATCTTCCACTCCCCATCACGGCAAGTGACAGGGAATGAATAAATTAGCCCAGCTGGTACGTTGTAGGAACCATCAGAGTACACTATTGACACCCAGGTGCCCTGAATTTAGACAAGAAACATGAAATTAGCAGATTTTTTCCCCAATTTTTTTTTGGGGTGTAAGAACAAAACTGAACCAACCTCCGGAGTTCCAAGAACCCAATCACGAATATGGTCACAGGCAGCACTAGCAGCAGATAGTGCACTTGAAAGCTTCCTAGCTTTAATAATTGCAGCACCACGTTGTTGAACGGTTGTAATGAATTCCCCATTCAGCCTTCACAAGAGAAAAATGCGTCAATCCTTCAAGATTTCAACGATAAAAACTGTATCAATAGGCATTCGTGCAAATATTAAGCCTATAAGTATTCCTCCAATTACGTACCATGCATCATCTGCAACAAGCTGACGGACAGGCTTCTCCCCAGCTGAGGTATTAACTGTTGCATCGTTGACATCAGGATACTGAGTTGAAGAGTGATTACCCCAAATGATAACATTTTTCACGTCAGAAACTTGAACATTCAGTCTTTCAGAAATTTGACCCAATGCCCTGTTGTGATCCAATCTAGTCAAACAAGTAATGTTTTTCTCGGGAATTGATGGTGCAAATTCCTTCAAGATCAATGCATTGGTGTTTGCAGGATTGGCAACAACCAAAACCTACAAGATGAAAGCCAAAAAATAAATCCTTGAGTTCAAAACCCCAAGTTCACAGCTACGTTCTTTATAACAATTTTTCTCTCAGTAGACTAGCTTGTTTGGAAGCTATTTTGAAAATAGCTTTACAGATTTCAAGGTAAAAATTAGGTTTTGGAGAATAGATTTTGAAAAATAGCTTTTACAGATTCCGAGATAAAACCTAGGTTTTGAAAAGTAATTTATGTTTGGAAAGTTATTAGATTTTACGGATTCCGAGGCAAAAAATTAGGTATGAAAGAGGAAAGAGAAAGAATTAAAAGTAGGAAAGAGGAAAGAGAAAGAAAGAAAAAGTAGGAAAAAGAAAAGAGGAAAAAGTAGAAAAAAGAGGAAAAAAGTAGGAAAGAGAAAATCTAGGTTTCAAACTGAGGTTTTGTAACCAAAATAGCTTTTCAAAAAAAAATTTGTGCTTGAAGAAAATCTAGATTTTAAAACTAAACCTAAGTTAAGAGGAGGCAAAGAAGCCCTAAACCACCTTGCAATTTGCACCAGCATGCTTTTCAAATTACAAGAAGCCTGGGACTTGTAGATAGCCACATTTTTTGACATCACATCTTTTCTCTCCATGCCTTCCTTTCTCGGGAAACCGCCAACCATGACAGCAATGTTGACTCCAGTGCATGCCTCAACTGCATCAGTTGTAGCAACAACACCTGGAACAAATAAATTGAAAATAGTTCAGAATCTAGCAGATAATTCAAACAAGGAAAGGTCCAGAAAAAATCAACATTAATAATCAGATGGTTATTTATATCACGAACATTTCACAAGGAGAAAAAACCAGAACTTTAAGAAGTGGGAATGCAGCGTCCACCAACTCCATTTTAACCCCGTTCAAAGCCTCTGCTGCAGGAGCAATGTCAAGCATGTGGAGGATTACAGGCTGGTCAGGACCCAGCATGACTCCCCTAGCAATCATAGGAACAAGCGCATATCCAATTTGTCCTAAATTTGCCAAAAGATAATTTTAGCATGGTATAAAAGTGATGAACATCGGAATTACAGTTGGACTGAGTTGCGTTATAGACATCTTTTCCGTGCAACGAGTTACCTCCGTAATATAAAATCCACTTTGGTGAACTTTAAAGTAACTCTTAATATTAAGGACAAGAGGAAACGCATAAATTACATACAGGAATTTTTTTTTTTGCAAGTGCTACGAGAGCAACTACTAAGTCATGACCGTAGAAACTGCTCAACTTAATTCAGAGTGAACAATAGGAAGTCAACATTTAAATTCCAAACTGAGTATGGCAGTTCTACATGTTTCAAATTCATTCCAAAAAAAAACTGCTGCTGCAGTGTAAAAGGAAGAGATGATAGAGGATCTCGACGCTATACTACCAAGAAGTGATGCGAATGCGATCATGTGCAGTATAAACCAAGACAGAGTAATACGAAACAGAAACACGAAGAAATGATTTACTATTCCGAACAAAAGAAATAAAGAAAACAAGAACTTGTACATCGTATCATTCCCAATGATCAGCAACATCAATCACCTGGTCTAACCAATCCACAGGCATAAACCATATCAGATCGAGATCCAATAGCAACAAGAACAGCATTTTAACAAAAACCCATCATATGGAAACAGGAGATAAACCTAAAACCAGGTAGGATCGAGCAGTAAACCAACAGTAAGTGATGATCTGGAGCATAGGAATACTAATGAGATAATCTGAATGGATATGGTACCTGCAGCACCAGTGACGAGAACACGAACCGGTTCTTTGGCCATTGCTTTTGGCTGAGGAAAATGGAGCAGATCAATGAGAAAGATATGACTTGCTCTGCTTCTCGTGAAGGCGAAAGAGATGGTAGGGTAAAGCGATAGTAGTGAGCGAGAATAAATATGTGGGAGGGTAGGAGGTCCTGGTACTTCTTCCGGAGGATTCCATGGAAAGAAAGAGAATTATCCAAACTAGAGGGCCTTTTGAACTAATTGACATTGTAGCCTTCTACGTCGTTTTGAAGACAAATAAACTATAGTATTTAAAAAACAAATAAATCAACACATCAATTTCTTTTTACCTCAAACCACATCAAATATTTTTTAAATATTCGTTTTTTTAGAATATCCACCTCAGGTAGTAGTGAGCTAGTGACTAATCTCTGTCAGAGTTATTAAATGCACGCAAGATAGGTAGACTCCTCCCAACATTGTCGGCTTCATACCCAAAATTAGAAATCAAATCCCTGACAGTTTGGTTAAGGGACACAAACCGTTACCCAAATTGCCAACTAATATTGATAAATGTTTTTTTTTTGTGAAAGGGAATCAAGTTCCAGATTACAAAAATGTGCTGCGATGAGGGTACGACACCCCATGCAGAGGTTTTTTTAAATGTTCTGTCAACGGCATTAAATGGTTTGAAGGGTTTTCTTGGCAAAAAAATTAAATGGTTCCAAGGGTCAGCCTGTTTTTTTTACTTTTTTTTTTTTTACCGAACAAGCGTCAGTCTGATTGGACCAAGCCTTGCCATGACTTTTAATAGTTTTTTTTTTGGGTTACAACTTTTAATATTTTAATGCAGACATGCAGTCACTACTTATACGTGCTCATGGATTTTTTTCACATACTTAATTACTAAACAATTGGTTGGCCAAAAAATGAGTATTAGAGAACAATCCGAACGAATCTTCCCCCCGCGAGTGTAAAGTTTACACTATCACACATAACACAAAAGGCATTTTTAGGAACATGGAGAAAACATAAATCAGTGCTTACATAAATGAGCCTTTTTAGCCATGAAACCTTCACATGCAAATGCCTCGTAATAGCATCCTAGACCAAAGGCTTTTGTTTAACTGAAGCTTAATGCATTGGATTGGGACTGATATTGGGAATGAGAGTTTAAAATTATGTTTAGTATGAAATAATATTTGTTAAGAAAAATTTCAGTCATGTATTAAATTTGAAAAAGTGGCTTGGACCCCCAAGAGTAAAAGGAAAGAGATAATCTACTAAACGTAAGCAGAGCAAAGAAAATTTGTATTAATTGAATGACTCATGTACCATAGGTGTTGATTGAATTCTATGACCAATGCCAAAAAAAAAAGGGAGAGTTCTAAATAGTAGAATGTGTTTGAAGCGTATGTAATGCGAGACAAAATTGAAATAAAAAAAACCATGTACCCCCTTCTATCTCACGTCCATCTTGTCCATCAGTCCTCAGAAATTTAGAGGTGATGGTTACTGGATCTGTAAATCTAACTATTTAGCCCGAAATCTAAGAGGTACATGAGACAGATCTAATCTTATGGGAGGCTTCCATATACTCCCTTAGTATCTGTCAGTTAGACATTCGGTTGAACCATGCTTCTACGTGGGCCTGAAGATTGGGCCTTGAATTGGTCCAGTCTAAGTCAGTTTTTTGGACATACAATATTTATGATAAATCCTAACTTCAATTTTATTGTAAAATTGAATATTCTCAATTTTTTTTTTCATTTCTCCTCCATATCTAATCTTTAATTATTAGAACAAACAATGGATGCTTTTATGTCTGTAATAATATTTTAAAATATTAAATTTGAATAATCTATTACTTTGATTTAAGGGTGGGTATGAGATTTGAAGGGGAAAAAAGAATGATGAAAAGGAGAAAAGTCCAACCCGTTCTTTAGCAGAATCACTCTTGTATGACTGAATCATGACTGGACTGATTGGTCAAACACTAAACTTCGTGACTATGGCAATCAAACCTACAATGAAAATGTTTGGCTTAAAAAAACTTAAAAATATATTAAGTGAGTAAGAAATGTGAGTCAAAATAATCCATGGAAGCAACATTGTGCTCGTAACTGGATTTAGAGCTTGTTTGGATGTAAGGTCGAAAATATCTTTTACAGATTTCGAGGCAAAACCTAGGTTTTGGAGAATAGATTTTGAAAAATAGCTTTTACAGATTCCGAGGCAAAACCTAGGTTTTGAAAAGTGATTTATGTTTGAAAAGTTATTAGCTTTTACGGATTCCGAGGCAAAAAAGTGGATAGGAAAGAGGAAAGTAAAAAAGAGAAAGAGAGAAAGGTATGAAAGAGAAAAGAGAAAAAAGTAGGAAAGAGAAAACCTAGGTTTCAAACTGAGGTTTTGTAACCAAAATAGCTTTTGGGAAAAAAAATTTGCTTGGATAAAACTTCAGTTTTAAGGTAAAACCTAAGTTTTGAAACCAAACCTAGATTTCAAAAGTGGTTGCCAAACCCGCCCTTAGTAAAACGGGCTAGCACAACACGAGTTGGGTTGAAAGAGCCACGTTTTGACGAGCTAGTATTTATTCAACTGATCAGATTTTTTTTCATATAATATTTTTTTAATTTAAACTTGAAGTATATTTTTCATTTTTTTTCACCTAAAATGAAATATCTTTTTTTTACAAATTGAATTTTTAAAAATATACCACCTTGAACATAAAACATCTATTGTAAAAAAGTATAAAACATCTGATTCAAATTTTAAACAATACAACTTAAATATATATAGTACACTTTAAAGGTTAAATTCAAACATTATAATTTAAACTAAATATAAACTACAAATCAAATAATCATCCTATAAATATTAATTTGGTTTACATTAAAAGTCAATTCACATGTTTTTTTTACCAATCAATTTGTTTAAGAAAAAAGCAGATTGATGGGTTAATTCGCCGTCCAACGCTAAAAAGATTCACGGATCACCTTTTTAGCCAACTCTTCTTGTCTTTTTTTTTTTTGCATTGGCGGGTTAAGCCCGCGCATATTACTGGCTCTACTACCAATAAACATTATGAAAGACGGCTTGTATAGTTGCTTTAGCATACGAGGTTATGATGCCTAACTTCTGGGACGAAGTAGATGCTAACTGATAGATTGTGTGAAAAATGGCCAATGGTTCGAGTGTCATGTTGGTAAGAGGCTGACTGTGTCTGAGATGGTCACAGGCTCACAGCATTGTGTGAAAATGGTCTCCGTGATTGTCCCTGGCTTTTCACCTGAGGCTCTACTAGAACTTAGAAGTGACTGACTTTCATAGCAGGCCTCTCAAGCATTGGCTGATAAAAAACTTGATTCCTCCTTGCAAAAATCAAACTCTGACAATTACTTTTGGCTTGCTCTGTTGGAAGCTTTGGGAATGGGATGCTAGAAACAAGAGGCTTTTTGCTAATGCTTCATTCACACAACATGATCTTAAAAACCAAGCATTGGCAATAGCACGACACAATATTGGAAAAAGGGAACACCCAATCTTGAACGAGGTCCGATTTAAACTGACCCGATCAACAAACTGAATGTTGCGTCCGGTGCGTGTCGCCTTCTTCTTCTTCACCTATTAGTCGGTGGTTCTCTGGTCAACCGCTTCTCACTGTTGCCCCGGCAGCTCGTCGCCGCCACTCCACCATACATAGTCATCGCTACGCCGCCACCGTTTTTCCGTCTTCGTCCTCGCCTTTTAGTCGGTGGTAATTCTCTGTCTGTTAATTAGCTCTTACGTGTTCATGAACTAAGGGGGTCTAAGTTTTATGAATTTTAAGTGGAAGTTGGGAAGAATGCTGCTTCTATTACACAGATCATTAATGGTGAAGATGTCAGGATCTTAAAATTAAGCTAAGCTCAATACGTCTTCTGAAAAATACCTTCGCCTGAGAAGGCTAAAACTTGCACTCCTAAAGTGCCATGTTCTCTATTTTCTATCATTCTTGCATGTTATGAGAATCGTTGATTGAGGTTAACTATATTATGAAATTTTCCTTGAAGAATCTGAACCAAGACCATTTCCAATGGAGTAAAGGGCTCAACTATATTATGTTGAAGTAAAGCATCCATTTTTAGTTGACTGTTAACCACATGAAGTGAAATTTTGGGTTAGCATCCTACAATATTCTCAGTTTCAACTCCCTATTGGCATAATCAGATTCAATGTTGGATCGATTTTGGTTGCTGTCTCATCTAAAACTCAAAGTGCACCAAACAGTACTGCAATAGACGAACACAATTTTATACAGTACACACTTATTCATCAGATTAAAACATTGAAAACCACTGCACAATTCTTCTCTCTGCTGTGGCTCAAGAAAGAATAGCAGCAAATGGAAGAAGCCCAAAAATGAAAAAGGCAAAGGAAAAAAGAAGAGAAAAGAAAGAAAGATCTTACACAAGCCTAGTAATTTTCCTACACATCTTCACACATCTTTCCAAGATTCTTGTACGCATGTATGGTTACTTTTTCCTTCAGAGACTGTAACCAAATTGAAGAAAACCAAAACCAAAACCAAACCTCCTGCACATCAATGTGTCATCTCATGACTCACGCCCTGTATATTGAAAATTAAAGAGAATTAATGAAGGTGGCGTTTTTTCAGTATCTGCTATCAAATTCTTTAGTAAACACTAAAAAGTTATACCTAAATTTTGTCCAATAATTAATCAGTTCAGGTACTGCGAGCTAGCCTCTCTTGGAATTCAAGCAAAGACCTCTCTTTCTGAAGCTTCATGTCTTCATGGAACTTCTTGATGAACTCCTCTGCCTTCTCATCCACCTGCAAATTTGGTGACTTGGCCACCACAACCTTCCATGCATCCTCTAACGCATCTAACCCATTGCTGCCCTCTGCTCTTCCACCCATATCCCTATTTCCCATTTCTGCTTTGCCTCTGCTTCTCAATTCCCCTTTAGCTGCATACCCAGAAGCAGATAAAGCTAAAGAAGATGAAGATGAAGAAGCTGAAGGCTCTGCAAAAAGGTCATCTATACGTATGGCACTGAAGTTCTTGTGCTGAACATCGTGGTAAGTAGAGGAAGAGTTATAATAAGAATAAGGTCTAGTGGGAAGAGGACGATGACGGCGAGCTTTGGTGGAGATGAAGTGACGGACAGAATAGAAGGTTGAAACCAGGCGTCGAATTGTACTTCTGATTGCTCTGGGAATGTTGAGCTCATTGAATTTGGATTGAACACTGTTGGAGAAGCTCCTCCATGCCTTCTTTGCGGGGTGAAGCTTCTTTGTTAGTCTTCGGCGAGGCATCAACGTTTTGGGAAGATATGAAAGAGATGATTATGATGATTCTGTGACTGAAGCTTTTCGAGGATTAGAGAAAAG
>JANTPZ010129646.1:0-17053 GCA_025593235.1 Vachellia pachyceras
GCCCCCCTGGTCCGAATCCTCCCCTGCAGCCAATCTCATTCTCCTAGCTTTCTCAGCTTCCTCCCATTCCTTCTCCAATTGCCACCCAGACTTGTAATCTCCTCGATCATGCATAAACTTACATGAATCACCATACCCACAGTAACCAGTCTCCTTGTAATCCTTACATATGTCTGGCTGGTAATCAAATCTTGCTGAAACTCTTATATGAGCTGATGCCCTAAGAGGACCATGTGCCCCACCAGCTTTTTCGCTAGCAATTGTTTGCTCTCGACGAAAGCCAGCCTTGTAATCTTTGTAACTATTGATGCCCTTGTACAATTTTTCTTCTCCAGAACTAGTGCCTTTACCCTTCAAACTCTCCTCTGCTTGCTTAAGGGCTCTTTCACGAATAGCTCGAGCATCTCTTGAAAAATCGGTTTCAGTCTCAAGAGTGGCTGTTGCTTTGTTATCATGTTGAACTTGAATCTCTTTTGAAGACTCGAAATGAAACAGTTGCTTTTCAGGCTCCTCTTGTACTTTAGATGCAGTGCTTTTTGAGGGACCAGTGGAAAAGTACAACTTATCGTCAGGCTTCACCTGTTTTTTCTGAATGTGTAACAAAGAGCTTTCATTTTTTGAATCCTCCTCGTTATCTTCTTCATCAACGGTACGCTTTCTTAAATTCTTCTTATTAACCGATTTCTTGAAAAAATTACACACTGAAAATACAGAAGACAGCCAAAATTATACAGCTTGCGACAGAACAAACAGCTTTATACAAGTAGATGCAATACAAATGCTTAGATTTACAGAGTTTGAGATAAGGCAACCATACCTTGCTCGGATTGTTGATTTTCAGCAGAGCTCGGCAGGTCACCAGAATCGGCCATGAATGAAAAAAAATTACACAGCTTCAACCGCAACTTGGAATGACCAGAGAAGCGTAGTGATAGAAGCAGTCTTCCAGAAACAACAACCAAAATCCCCACAAAATCGACAGACAGAGAACAGCAGCCACAACCAACGGATATGGGTCACTAATAGGAAAAGTTTCGGGCAAATATATAAGTCTGATTTGATTTAAATCCGTGACACTCTAAAGCGGATTTAGAACTTAAAGAATCCCAGAAAATTACAGCACGGCACCCGGGGAAGAAAAAACGGATTTAGAACTTAAAGAAGTATATAATTGCAGAGCAATGGACGATTATGAAGGCGGGAGATGAAGACGGGCGTATTACTCACAAAGAGAAAACTAGGAAGCTGGCATCGAAACTTCCCGCGTGAACAGACACATCCGCCTCAATAGATCTTGCCCTTACCGCCAATAATGAACGCCGGTGAACTGGGAGCGAGGGGTCGATACGAAGTTACGGACAAAAGAAGGAACAATCTGGGTCGTTTAGCAAGCCTGGAATATTGTGTCTAGGATCAATTGATTGTGGGCTATGCGCAATGATCCAGCAGTAGCCTTTCCCTATGCTCATAATGGGCCTTAGTGGTTTAGGCCTCTTTCTAGGGTCTGGCCCTGTCAATCAGACTAAGCCCAGAATGCGAGAGACTTTCAGGGCTTGTTTGAAAGCTATTTTGAAAATAGCTTTTACAAATTTTAAGGTAAAACCTAAGTTTTAGAGAATAAATTTTGGAAAATAGCTTTTTACAGATTCTGAAGCAAAAACTAGGTTTTGAAAAGTGATATATGTTTGGGAAGTTATTATCTTTTACGGATTTCGAGGCAAAAAAGTGGGTAGGAAAGAGGAAAGAGAAAGAATGAAAAGTATAAAAGAGTAAAGAGAAAAAAGAAAAAGTAGGAAATATGAAAGAGAAAGAAGGAAAAAAGTAGGAAAGAGGAAAGAAGAAAAAATAGAAAAAAGAGGAAAAAGTAGGAAAGAGAAAACCTATGTTTCAAAACGAGATTTTGTGACCAAAATAGATTTTCAGAAATTTTTTTATACTTGGAAAAAACTTAAGTTTTGTGTTAAAACCTAGGTTTTGAAACTAAACCTAGGTGTCAGGAAGTGATGGCAAATAAGCCCTCAGAATCAGAATGGAAACTAACTTATTGGATGTTAGCCTTTATTAGTAAATTGATTCAAGACATATGATCCGTTTGGGAACGCGATAGAGAAGTACTTTTACCATTTAAGATGTAAATATGTGAAGAAAAGTATCTTATTTTATGGAAAAGTACTATTGAAAGCATGTTTAACTTTTCTAAATGTGGTTCCTAACATGACAAAAGATAATTATAAACTTCAGTGCTATTATTGATGTTTGCATTCACTAAACCCGCAAGTCTCTTTTTTTAAGTAGAAGCTAGTAGGGATGGGAATGCGGGCCAGCCCGCCAGAATTCCCAACTCGAGCCCGCCACCCGCCAACTTTTTTTTCTTTTATTTTTTTATAAAATTAATTTTTTTCCATTTTTTACCCAATTTTTTCCTATAAGATTGCGTAATTTCATGATTCTCTTTCCAATCTTATCAATAAGTGTTCAATAATTTCCTAAAAATAGAATTTAATATTACTTTTCCTTTGTAAAAAATATTGGGATTAAAAAAGAAAAAATATGCATAAAAATATTTTTTAAAAAAATAAAAAAGCGGGTTGACGAGCCGAGCTCAGCCCGTCTAACCCGCGGGTTAGAGGTGGCAGGTTGAAATCAGCCCGCCATTTTTTACGGATTGGGCCGCGCATCTCTAGAAGCTAGAATCATATTAAATCTTCAAAAAGGTACACCCAAAAAGATTAGCAAGCCCTAAAGCACGGCATCTCCTATCACCGCCTGAAAGGGGGTTGATGGTTGATCTAGGAAGCCCTAAAGTACATCATCTACAATTATCGCAAAAAAAAAACTCCTCCCACAGGCAGCAGAACTCTTATGTAGGTATGTTAATACTTAGTATTGTCGTCAATTCTATTTGAAGTTGAAAAATTGAAAGAAAGGAGGGCAAGTATAAAGCCATGACTCAATAGAGATATAGAGGATGTTTGGCAAAATTTCTGAACATCCCAAAAGTACGTTATATAGTGTTTTGTCGTAAAATAAGATAATCTCCTTTACACATTTATCTTGTAAATAGTAAAAACATTTCTCCACCGTTTTCTCAAACGGACCATAATGGTCTAAGAATAACTTAAGTAAGCACACATTTGTCATAAAGAGGCATGCTTTCAGCAACCATATTAAGGGCTTGTTTGGCAACCAATTCTAGAATCTATGTTTGGTTTCAAAACCTAGGTTTTACCTTAAAACCGAGGTTTTGTCCAAGCAAATTTTTTTTTCCAAAAGCTATTTTGGTTACAAAACCTCAGTTTGAAACCTAGGTTTTCTCTTTCCTACTTTTTTCTCTTTCATCTTTCCTACTTTTTCTTTCTTTCTCTTTTCTACTTTCCTCTTTCCGACCCACTTTTTTACCTCGTAATCCGTAAAAACTAATAACTTCCCAAATATAAATCACTTTTCAAAACCTAGATTTTGCCTCAGAATCTGTAAAAACTATTTTCTAAAATCTATTCTTCAAAATTTAGGTTTTACCTCAGAATCTGTAAAAGTTATTTTCAACCTCACATCTAAACAAACTCTAACTTCCTCTCCTTTAAGCAAGGAAAGCCTTGTTAGATTTCGTTACACCAAACATGCATATGCCGATGTATGACATTAGGTTACATGCTTTAGTAAATCATACAATTAACGACTTACTAAACATTTTACTTTGCATGACTCATATATATTTCAAATATGGTTAGAGTTGATATCACAACACCGATATCATAATTACAATGAGTCCGTTTGGATAAATGTTGAAAGAATTAGTTTTTGTTTAGAATGTATTTTAAAAAATGGCTTTTGTGCATAATACATATTGGGAAATTACATTATGTTTGTAGAAATGTTAGAGAAGTAATTATTTTGTGATAAATTACTTAAAAGGACATTAATCTTATTAAATACAACATATATATATTATTTTAGATGTTGCGATGATTTTGATTTGAAATACAATGATAAAAATAAAAATGAAATAAAAGAAAATAAATATAAATTAAATATCGTTGAAAAGTAAAATAATTCAACTAATTAATAAAATATAACTAATTGAAAAAACATGTATAAACAAGAGAAACTCATATTAAACAAGCTGGATTGTGAATTGACAATTAATTCATCATTCATTGTTATTCAACAAGACCTCTGGTCTCTAATAATTCTATCTCTGCTTCTTCTATCTCTCTCATGGCTTCTCCCTTTCCTGTACATACTAATCCCTCATCCTCCTTCCACCATCTAAGCTGCCTATACTGTGTAGCCCTCAATGCATTTTCCTTAGATGTTCATCCAAACAATGCTTAAAGCTGCTCTTCTCTTGTACCGTGCTTCTACCATCTGGAGGGAAGCTTTTCATGCTAACAACGCTTACTTTTTTTTTTTTGCCGACCAATAAAGCATTATATTGAATTAAAACGAGATTACAAAGATTAAAAAGTATCCATCCAAGCAAACCAATCTAAAGGCAACCAAAATAAACTCAAACCAAATTAAACACACTAAGAAACAAGCCAATAAAAGTTTCACAAAGCAGCAAGAAACGACTCTAACAACCTCAATCAAGTGGGCATTTGTTTGCAACGGAGTTCGATATACCCGATTGAACAGGTAAGAGCAATTCAATGAAGCTTTGACGAACCTCCCAGCTATCAAATCTGCTTCCATGGGAATCCATACATAGTAATGGTTCATGAAAAGATTCCTTGAGGGAAGAACCTTAGGGAGGACTAACAACATATATGAAGTTAGAAAGGCACACTCATCCAGATAAATGATGGTGGAATCACCACTCCAACCCAGAAATGAACAATGTTTCCATACCCACTGGACAAGCTTATATTTTGCCGACATAAGAACAATGTAACTATTCACACTGAACATGCATCTATCAAGCTCTTGATGAACATCATGTACAGACCCACTGAACAGGCCCAAGAAAATGATTCTACCATTACCATCATATAGTCTTGCCTTTAAATTACAAACCACCAACACTCTAGCCATCAATCAAGAGGAGACTTCCTCCAATCAGCCAATACTCTTCTTAGCAAAAGATTCAACAAACATGAAAATAGCATTAAGAGCTTCACTTCCTTTTCTTTTCCATCTAACCTTATTCCACATCAAATCAACCAGACCAGTGACATCAAAGGTAAAATTCCTCAATTTAAAGCATGCTATGAACAGACTATTAAAACCCCTGGCCTCCGTGCATCTGTAAGGAAACCTTGCTACCTCTGGATTCAATACGTCAACATAAATAACTATCCTCAACAAGATAAATTCACCGAAGGAGTCAGTCCCACTACCCTTCTGTACCCTCATGATCGAATCAACATTGGTAAAGCCATTATGCGTATTAGGAAAATTTCTTACCTCAAACTCCTTAGCGTTCAACATTTTTATCGCAGAGAAACTCTGCCTACCCTTTCAGCGATTTGAACCCCTAGGTTTCCATCGGACTTCCTATACGAATGATAAGGCAGAACCACATGAACCAAAGCCCATACAACTCCCATTTCCTCACAACCCCCCGGGTCACATACGGCACCACCAGCTGCAAGCTTCTCTGACGCTACGGACATGGTCGCTGAGGCAGGGGAGGTGACGGCATCTGGCGGATTTTTTGCAGTAGAGATGGTGAGCCACATATCGGCACCGATTTGAACCAAGCCCTTGCTACTGCAAACCTCCAAGACCCTGGAGGAACCCAATGAAGGTCGCTATCAGAGCTCGCCTCACCGGAACAGAACTCACAACCGTCGAAGCAAACTATCGCCTCCATCGCTATTCCAGCCCCCAACTGACCTACCCATTGAAACCCTGACCAAAATTCCCACCATAGAGGCACAAACATGAAACTCAGCATTAAGAGAAGAACAGATCTTCCAACGATGAGGAGAAATCGATGGCCTGACAGCCTCCACTCTTCAGCTCGACACGGCAAGAAAATGAACCCTAGCAGTAAGGGAAAAAGGAAACCCTAGCAGAGAGGGAAAAAGCTCGACATCGCGAGACGATGACAACAACGCTTACTCAAACACATAGAATACCAAATATCGATTTGTATGACCATAATATCCAATACTGATTTGAACAAATTTTAAATGGTATGTATCATTATCTAAGAGGTTTTAAAATCTCCATTTAATGCATATGTCAAATCTAATAATGTACATTTAGATAGTATTTTGAATTCAATGTTTTTGATTCAAAAGAATAATTTGGCAAAAAACAAAAGATTCAAAAGAATAAGAGTTCATTGTATTTTGCTGGCCAACATGAATTCACTTGCCTTGGTTCTTGTATTACATTGAGCTCTTCAATAAACTACCACTTTGGGACTCCGGTGCAATGATGGGTCCCCCCTGAACCACGAAATTTCATCAAGTGACATAGGCCGATTAGAAAACAGGGTAAAAGAGTTCTAAAAGAAGTTGGCTAAATCGTATTTTATTTAAAATTTCATTTTAATGTTAATAATTATTCATAATTTTAACTTCTTTCCTTCTGTTCTCTCTCCCCAGATTCTATAATTTTCCCCGTGTTTGCCAATAAATTTTCCTCCCCATAAACCCCTTTAGAATGTACATAGCTATATGCAATAGCATCCTCAACGTGCAACCCGTTCTGTTCTCTCTGCTCAATTTGCTTTAATCCTCATTTCCACACCACCCCCTTCTTTCTCCTTGCTAATCCTTGTTTTTGATCGACGCATGATTTGTATTAGGTAGCCACTTGATTTGATGCTTAAGCATCTGTTCCCGCATTTGCATATTGCTTCTCTGTGCCCACCACGCTTCTGCTCATTGCTGATTCGCCGACACTTGAACTGTATAGGGATTGAACCGTTTCCCTCTAGGGTTTTATTTTGACAATCTAAGCTATCAGGTATACCTTTTAATCTTTTATTATAGTATTTTCCCCACGTATTAGTTTTGAGGTTTTTCCGTTTTTGGATTCATTAAGTTGTTCTCGCCTGTGAGTTGGGTTGTATTTTTCAAACCTTGTCATTACTGTTTGTATCGGTTTTTGCTTTTTAATTTATTTTTTCAAACTCTTGAGATTCATTAGATAGTAGGCGGGTTCTCTGGTATATTTTTTTGGGGGGGGGGGATTGTTCTATCTGCTTGCCTTCTTTCGTCGGGAAATACCTAGAATTGATTATACGGGAAATTGCAGTGCTTACCCTATCATTTAAACCTCGAAGGAAATGGAATTTTATCTTTGTTTCCTTGTTTTAGTGCTAGAGAGTTTGAGGAAAGGTATTGGAAGATAATCTAATCTGATCTTTTTATGATTTCCTTTAATTGGTTCATTGTTCGCAGTTATCAGAAAGAGTCTGTTGTGGTGGTGCCTTGTTCTGGCGCGGGAGGTTTCCTGGAGAGTTTGAAGGCTGAGAGATTGGAAGCAAAGTAAAACTTTAGGCCTGCATGGGCGAACATGAGGAGTGGGCACTACCCTCTGGTAGTCTCCTGCCAAATGGTCTGTTGCCTGATGAAGCTGCCTCGGTGATTCAAGTGCTTGACTCAGAAAGATGGTTGAAGGCTGAAGAAAGGACTGCAGAGCTAATTACTCGCATTCAGCCTAATCCACCATCTGAAGAACGTCGAAATGCAGTTGCTGACTATGTGCAGCGGCTGATCATGAAGTGCTTCCCCTGCCAGGTGGTCTTATGTACACAGACAGACATATTCTGTATCTATTCCTTAGGTTTTATTATTGCTCACGTAGGAGCTATTGATTTTTAACTTCTGCCAACCTGACATGTTTACATCATTGAAGAATTTTTGGATAGTAATCAAGGTTTCAATTTTGAATAATGTTATCTTATGTTCACAGTAGTAGCCATTATTTATCCTCTAAATTAGAACCCTAAGCCTGAAATGCCATTGTGGTTAATAGTTGCATATACGTCAAATTTGTTGTATGGCTTGGCACTGAGCTTTTGTGCTGTGCTTTACCAATTCTGAAGTTGCTGTAGTTCTCTGGCTTCATTATTTTAAACCATCAAGGCTTATTTGCACAAATGATTTATTGGCTGATTTTTATTGTTATAGGTGTTCACCTTTGGGTCTGTGCCCCTCAAGACTTATTTGCCTGATGGGGATATTGACTTAACGGCATTCAGCAAAAATCAAAATTTGAAGGATACATGGGCACATCAGGTTCGTGACATGCTGGAGAGTGAGGAGAAGAATGAGCATGCAGAGTTCCATGTGAAAGAGGTTCAGTACATCCAGGCGGAAGTAAGTTGCACAATGGCAAATCATACCATCCTATATAATGTCTGGGGCTTACCTGCCCCCGTGATAGATGTACGCATGTCCTTGTGTATGTTTGATACATATTGAAAGAAATAATGGAACGCCCATTTTTGGAAGTTTTATGAATGATCTTTTAAAACTCACAGTACCTGATATCATGTTGGAATTTATTATTGATTTATTGTTTTCAGTGTTGCAGAGTTGTAAGTATGTTGGATTTCGGGTATGCTATGTATATGTAGCTTGATATAGTAGTAGCCATTAAATACAAGTGTTATGGATGTACAAATATTAGGGAATCATATGTTGGCTGGAAAAACCATTTCTCATATGTTTAATTAGTAATTACTGAAATATTTTGTACACTTCAAAATTGTTCGTCAGGAGATTTATTGTCAGGTATTTCTTACCACTCACATTCTAAAATGTTGAAGGACAAGCTATTTGCTTGCATAAAAAGCTTCTTCTTTCTTTCTTTCTTTTATTTCCGCCCGCCGGGGGGGGGGGGTTGTTTATAGTAGTATTTTGGAATGAACTCTTTGCTCTGATTTTGTTTATTTTCAGGTGAAGATTATAAAATGTCTTGTTGAAAATATTGTGGTTGACATATCATTCAACCAGCTTGGAGGGTTGTGTACCCTTTGTTTTCTTGAGGAGGTAATTTGGTTCATCATAGAAGCTTCACATCACGTCTTTCTCTTTGAAAATGTCACCGTGATATATATATTTTTTAGGTTGATAAAAATCTGATTTTTGCTACTGTAGGTTGATAATCTGATTAACCAAAATCATTTATTCAAGCGTAGTGTCATACTCATAAAAGCCTGGTGTTATTATGAGAGCCGGATACTTGGTGCCCATCATGGACTCATCTCAACTTATGCTTTGGAAACTTTGGTTCTTTACATATTTCATGTTTTCAACAATTCTTTTGCTGGACCACTTGAGGTACCAAGAACGGCATATCTTACTTTAATGTTTTTGGCAATCTTTATGATTTAGTATGGTTTTGGCTGCTACAGGTATTGTATCGTTTCCTGGAGTTTTTTAGTAAGTTTGACTGGGATAATTTCTGTGTAAGCCTATGGGGTCCAGTACCTGTTAGTTCTCTGCCAGATGTTACAGGTAGTTGCAATTGGTTGAGTGCTTCTTCATGATGAGGAAAGTAGCCTTCTCTTGCTTATTTTGGTCAGTTTTATTGATTGAAACAGCTGAACCTCCTAGAAAAGATGGTGGGGATTTACTGCTTAGCAAGTTATTTCTTGAGGCTTGTAGCTCAGTTTACGCTGTTTTCCCTGGTGGTCAAGAAAATCAAGGGCAAACCTTTGTGTCCAAGCATTTTAATGTTATTGATCCTTTGCGTGTGAACAATAACCTTGGCCGTAGTGTCAGCAAAGGTTAGACTCTAAAATTTGGATTTAATTCATTATAGATCTGATTTGCTATTTCTCATGGTCCCATTTGGGTTGTGATGGTTTTTGTGCGGATCTGTTCTAATTGGTTGTTAGTGATTTGGCATCATTGCTGTTGATAAGGAATTTCATTGAGCTGGGGTGCTGGATGAATTCAAGATACATGGGAGCTTTTTCTACCTTCTCTGTCTCATGATTGCTTCTTTTCTGCTTTAAACCATTCTTTCAACCTCTCTTTTTTCCCCTTGTCTTTGTGTCGTCTAAAATTTTATGAAATAACATATAAAGAAGAATTAATTATTAATGATTCTCGTAGATGGCTTTTCATACATGTTGGTCCTTACATCAGTCTCAAGGGTGTCAATGAAGGATTTTCTTATTAGGTGGATATATGGGACTGTAATATTTTATGGAATGTTGTTGTATAAATTGACAGTAACGAGAAATTTTGGCACTTGTATTTAAAGTTTAAATAAAATGAACTTTGAGTATATTCTCCTAATAAAATATAGTAGTTGTGGGTAAGTGTGCCTTACTATGAACTACTTGGTATTATATGGATTGAACCAATCTTGTAGAGTATTATTATCAGAGGTTTTTTTTTGCTTAGGTTTTTCCTGAGCAATTATTACTCTATCCTATGATGATCGTGGCCTTCAATATTGCATTAATGTTATATACTTGCCAGGTAATTTCTACAGGATACGTAGTGCTTTTGCATTTGGGGCTAAAAAGCTTGCTAGACTACTTGATTGCCCAAAGGAGGACTTGTATTCTGAAGTCAATCAGTTCTTTACGAACACTTGGGATAGACATGGAAATGGACAGCGACCTGATGCTCCAAGCAATGACTTGTGGCGTTTGAGATTATCTAATCATGATCAATTACAGGGATATGATAATCTCAGGAAAAACAGCCAAACAATTGATAATATTGCTGATCGTGAATACCAAGCTGAAGGGACACACAGACACAGTTCACAAAGCGGCTCATCTCTTCATGGTAGCTCATTTAAGAGTAGTGATGCTTCTACTGTATCACATACACAAAGTCTAAAGGCCCATAGCAACCAAAACAATTTAAGGACCTCTGACCATGTCAGAAGGGAAATCAGTTCCAATCAGGGTGCTTATGTTGATAAAGGTCAGAGAAATGCTAAACTCAGTAATCCAATGATTGATATTCAAGGAAGATTACTATTTGCAAGAACCCGCTCCAGTCCTGAGCTGACTGATTCATATAGCGAAGTTTCTTCCCAAGGAAGGTTTGCAAGAGCCCAAGAAAGTGGAAAAGGGCAAAATTCCTCTGCAAGGTTGGATAATAGTCATAGGAGGAATCTGGAATCTGACATGTCCTCAAGCCATGGTGTGAGAACTGATGATGCATCTACTACACGTGTATCACCCAGTCATGTACTTGATGCTGCTGCTGATTTAAACAGTGGTTCAAATAGTTATCATGGTGACTCAGGTTCAGGCGTAATGGCTGGAGATTTTGTTTCTGGAGTTGGAACAGGAGCATCTCAGATGATGCTTCAGGAGGAGCAAGATCTTTTGAACATGATGGCATCTTCAACAGCTCATGGTTTTGGTGATCAGGTTCATGTTCCTGTGAATTTAGCTCCAGGGCATCTACCGCTTCCATTTCCTCCTACAATTCTTGCATCAATGGGATATGCACAGCGAAATGTGGGTAATATTCCCTTGATCGAAGCTTCTTGGGGTACAAATATGCAGTTTCCTCAAGGTTTAGTCCCTTCTTCATTGACTCCATATTTCCCTAGCATAGGATTGAATTCAAATCCTGAAGATGCAATTGAAACTGGTAATGGTAATTTTAGTGCTGTTGAAATGAATCCAGCAGAAGCGGATAGTGATTTCTGGCATGAGCAAGAAAGGGGTTCTGCAGCTGAGGTTGAAGTTGATAACGGGGTTCTGGATGATAAGCAACAGTCAACTTCTAGTAGTTATACCTTTGTTCCATCATCCCAGGCGAGCAGCTCTGGTAGAAATCAACAGAAGTTCACCAGAGAAAACAGAGGATTTACGAGAGAAGAACATGTCGATACTTTCCAATATCAAGATGGCAGAGGAAATGAGGTTTGTTTTGATGATAGAATGGCAAATTCTAGGTTAACCAGTGGTCCTTTAGGTTCCAAGAGTAAAACTTCCTCTGAAAGCTCTTGGGAAGGATCACCAACAAAGTTTTCAAAATCAACAAAGGAAAGAAGAGATAGGAAGAATATCCCCTCAGTGGTATCAACTAGTTATGGGAAGGGTAAGGATGCAGCAGAAATGTCATCCAATCTGGCAGATGATGAGAATGGAGAAAGGACTTCTCTTTCAACAACTAATATGGCAGAAAGAAATACAGGCGCCCCAGCCATTGCTTCCATGCATGTTCCGAGGCATCAAGTACCTGGATTTGAACCAGTTCAAACAAGTGGATCAGATTCACTGATACCTATAGCTCCACTGCTTTTAGGCACAGGCTCTCGCCAAAGAGCAGTTGATAATTCTGGGGCTGTTCCATTTGCTTTTTATCCTACGGGGCCACCTGTACCCTTTTTTACTATGCTTCCAGTGTATAACTTTCCAACTGATTCAGGAACTTCTGACACATCAACAAGCAATTTTAATGGGGAAGAATTGGTGGATAATAGTGATTCTGGTCAGAATTTTGATTCATCTGAGGGGTATGAGCAGCCTGAGGTGTCAAGCACTCCTAATTCTATTAGACAGGCTGCTTTTGAGTCATCAGAGGACAAGTCTGACATTCTTAGCAGCGATTTTGTGAGCCATTGGCAAAATTTGCAATATGGGCGGTTTTGCCAAAACTCACGCCATCCACCTTCAATGATCTACCCTTCACCTGTGCCTCCTGTTTATTTGCAGGGTCGTTTTCCTTGGGATGGTCCTGGAAGACCCCTCTCAACTAACATGAATATTTTTGCTCAGCTTATGAACAATGGGCCCCGATTAGTTCCTGTTGCTCCTCTTCAATCAGTTTTGAACAGACCTGCAAATATGTACCAACGGTTTGCAGATGAGATGCCACGTTATCGAAGTGGCACTGGAACATACCTGCCAAATCCTGTAAGATGTCTCCAATAAACTTAGTAATTTGTTCTGTGCATTTCTTACTCACACATTTAAATATAATTATAGAAGCTCAGGAACATTTGCAACTCTAAGAGAAGCTATTATTTTATATAAATATTGAGTCATGAAAAATTTTATTTCTTTTATTTCGTTTTTTTTTGTGATTTTAGCTCTTTTGATTAATCAGCCAAGCATACGGGTAATCCTATGTGTTTAGTTTTTCACAACTTGCATATTTGATAGGTTCCGGTCTACGTATGGTCCTTCTATTTTGACATTTTATATTATTATGCCTCGTGTTCATGTACTTCAGAAAGTTTCTGCTCGTGATCGTCAATCTACAAACCGAAGAGGAAATTACAGTTATGAGAGAAGTGAACACCATGGCGACAGGCAAGGAAACTGGAATATGAGCTCAAAGATGCGAGTAACTGGACGTGGTCATAACCGCTTCCAAACTGAGAGGCCAAACTCAAAGCAGGAGAGGTTGGCAACAAGTGAGGGCCGAGCTGAAAGGCCATGGCGGTCACATAGACATGACAACTCCATGTCTTACCACGCTCAGAATGGTCCAGTACGCTCAAATTCCTCACACAACACTTCTTCCAATGTGTCATATGGGATGTATTCTCTTCCTGGCATGAACCCCAGTGGGGTCTCATCAAATGGACCAACGATGCCATCTGTTGTAATGCTGTACCCCTATGATCATAATGCTGGCTACAGTTCACCAGCAGAACATCTGGAGTTTGGATCTTTTGGACCAATGGGTTTCTCAGGTGTTCATGAACTATCACTGAATGAGGGAAGCCGGACTGGTGGAGCATTTGAGGAACAAGGGTTTCATGGAGGTTCTTCTCAACGATCCTCACCAGATCAACCCTCTTCACCCCACCTCTCAAGGTAGCTTTCCCCATCTGTTCACCCCTTTTATGGGATGGGACCAAAGAGAATAAGACCATGCAATAATGAAAGGTTCGCATGACTGCAAAACTGATGGCCAGTATTTTGGTGCTTCATAAGTATTTTTGATTAATTTATGACACAATGGAACCACCAATCAATGTCTTAATTGGAAAAATGGTACGCATCTAATGTTAGAACCTAAAGGCAAATACCTATATATCTGACAGCGCAGAAAATTTGCTGTATAGGATACACGTACTTTTTGAGAATTCTTACTCCTGGATGTGTTCTAAGCACTAATGTCTAATGAATTTACCTGGTGATGATACATATTGGTCATTCTAAAATTTATATTTTTAATCATTATTTGCATGTCAATGATGTATCTTTATAATGTCTTGATTCTATTTCTTTCAGGTGACATTGATTATTTTGCCAGATCAGTGGCGGAGTGAATACAGGTTGAAATAGGAGGATATTCTGCCTCCTTATGAGGACCTGGGAAGCAGGTTGTGTGTAGAAAACTACAATGAGAAACCTACGCTCGAGCAGGCATCATTTGTGTTCTCATTTCTGCACTTGAATGAGAAGATTTATTTGCTCGAATTATAGTCAATCTTTCATGTGAAAGTTGCCTCTTTTGTGGCCCAGATGTTGCATGTACATTTTACCAAGCTATCAACCAACTTCGTTTATATTTGTTCCTCTAACACCTTGTTCAAAGGATGAAGCCACATTGACAAAAGAGGGATGCCTAACTTGGCGATTATTTTGCCATTGAAGGTTGACACAGTTGTAACACTATCAGATTATAAAACTGGCCTTTAGGTTCAGAATTTAGATATCTCTTCTTACCTGGTCACAGGTTTTTCCCAGCTACTACTTGACAATGGAGCAGGATATTTGTTTTAGAGGATGCAGTAGATCTTCGTCGGATCTTTATAGCACCTTTTACAGTGTAGCAGTAACAATATCACAAGATAATAATACATCATTTAAACCTTTGTTTATCCAATCCCAACTCTTTAGTTCTGTCTTTAACATGTTTGTCCTATTCTTTTCATACCCGTTTGGTTCATTTACCATACCATTCCTAGACTGCTTCTCTCAAGTATAGTTCTAGGTTGATGAATAGATGTTATGTGCTTGTTTGGGAACTCCGTTGGGAAAATGGATTTTGCAGATTTTGAGGCATTTTGGGAATTTCGAGATGGTTTTACGGATTTTAAGATGGTTTTTATGAATTTCGAGATGGTTTTTACAGATTTCGAGATGGTTTTGTCTCGATTTACGTGCACCGTTTGGGAAAATGGCTTCCCAAACAGGCACATATCTTTTCTTCTTAACTGACCTAGCTCGGTTGATGTCTACTTATTTGAACTCCATTTCCTCTTGCTTGTGTTATATATACGGAGGCCTTTGTTTTTGCTGGTTCTTGGCTATTTCTTGTTTGACAACGTAATTGGGTCATATTTGGGCATTATCATATTCAATTTAATTTGGGGGTAACTTCAAAGACTTATTTTGCATTTACATTGCCTCTTGTCTACTTCTGTTGTAGATAAGATTTATGAAAGGATGTGCTTCCTTTTTTTGGGTTTGCAAAATTTTTTCTTCAACAAATATGCTGAATGGGAATAATTATTGGAGTCGATTAGATATGCCGTTATTGGTTGTCAAACATGTAACTAATTCCGTAGTTAACAAGTGTGGATTACTGAAATGGATATAAGTGGGAGTTGAAGAGGCTTTTTTTCCCCTTTCGGATCAAGGAGAGCCGAAGAACATTACAAAAGGTTCTGGGTACATTTTACAAATTTAGTGACATAAAGGTCGTTAGGAACCAAGAATGATATAAATATCGGAATCAAGAATGGTATCAACATCGTATGTTTCTCCAACACGAACAAACTACTCAAAACACTTCACTGATTATCTTTTGAGTAGAAAGTGAATGTATATAATGTACTATCTCTGTTTAAACGCAGATCATATAACACGTTATTTTAGGTACAGTGAAAAGAGAAGGAGGTAAATTATATTTTTATTTTCGTAAGTCTGACAAAAATAAAGTTCCCTGCGGAGGGCTGCTGCATGGTTGTGATGGGAAATGGATCCAGGGATTTACAAGGAGACCGGGAAATTGCTCAGCCTTAAAAGCATATTTGGACTTGGAGAAACAAAAGCATACTTGAAGCTGATTTTGTTTTGCTAATGGATGACAGGACTGTTATAGAAAACTATGCTATTGAAGTGGTAAAGGTGATGGGGAATACACCGAAACGGGAATGAGAAATCAAGTAATGCATGTCAGTTGGAAGGCACGAAGGAAGGATGGATAAAATTAAATGTAGATGGAGCATTGAGAGGAAATGAAGGTCTAGCAAGCTGTGAAGGGCTACTGCGTGGTCGTGATGGGAGATGGATCAAGAGATTTACAAGGAGACTGAGAAATTGATCAGCCTTAAAAACTAAATTATGGGGAATAATAACTAGATTACAACTAGCTAGGATGCTGAATACATGTAAGATAATTGTTGAAAGCGACTCCAGCACAGCTGTCTGACTCCTAAAAGACACTATGGAAGGTGAGAATCTGACCTCAAGCTTATTGAAAATTGTAAAGCATGAATTAGATTTCATAGAGTTGAGATAAAACATATATAGGGAGGGAAATTTGCAGATTTTTTTAGCAAACTTTAGTTTCATGAATAGTGAGGAGGCTATTGTGTTTGAAGCACCTCCCCGTGGACTCTTGATTCATTTATACAACGATTTTATTGGAACTGTGTACCCAAGATCTGTTATGAAATGATATGAAGGGCTCTAGCCCTGCAATTTACCAAAAGAAATAAAATAAAATTCACTTTTTCTTCATTCAAGTAAGCAATTATAAAAGATTGCGTTTACTTTTAACAAATTATTATTCTCTGCCGCAATTACTATGGCAGATTACATCAATAAAAAAGATGTCATCAACAGAAAATAAAGTAGGAAAAATAAAAAATGGATGAACAGGAATTCCCCTTGCAAGGGTATTATTTCTTATTCCATTAGTACATTGGAACAAAGCATCTAAATATCCTACCTCTAGAAAGCTCTCACCAGTCTTCTCTGGGAATGAATGGTTTTGTGCCTAAGACAACGTCTTAGTTGTTACCATCTTGCACATAGATTAACACGAAACCTTAAAACTTTCTGTCCTAAAACCTACCAATAATCTGTCATATTTGTTTCTTCTATATATGGCATGCCTCCCAGTTAGTGCCATGGACACAAGCAAATTAGCCTAGCTAGTTTTACCTGCATATATAACTTCTTCTGAAGCTTTTGTTT
>JANTPZ010129647.1:0-15591 GCA_025593235.1 Vachellia pachyceras
TGTTATAAATATATTAAATAAGTGGATGACCATTGATTTTTCACCTTCCTCATCATAAATGCTATACATAAATTTTTACTCAGAAACCAAAGAGTTAAATCATAATTAATATCTGTATTAATTGCACTACTAATTGTTATGACCATTGGAGGTCATTCTCAGAACCTATAAATAGGGCTTTGTACTTGATGAATTGAATAGAGAAAAACTGAAGTGCATTGCTCTCCTCTTTTCTCTTCTCTTATCTTGAAAGGTCTTACTTTTATAACACTAACTATTTATTTACATTTACTTCTTGATTTATTACTATCAAGTGTTAAAAAGGAACATGTCTATGTAGCACTCACATGCTAGCATGTCCTGCTAGCTACTAAAGAGTACTATGAAACTTGTAATCGAAAAAAAAGAGTACTATGAAACTTGTGAATACCAGGGTTTGTTTGCCTTCACTTTTTGAAACTTAAGTTTGGTTTCAAAACCTAAATTTTGACTTAAAATATAAGTTTTTTTCAAGTACAATTTTTTTTTGAAAAACTATTTTAATTACAAAACCTCGACTTGAAACCTAAGTTTTGAAACTTAGGTTTTTTCTTTCCTCTTTCTTACTTTTTTTCATTCTTTCTCTTTCCCTTTGCCCACTTTTTCTTTCTTTCTCTTTCCTCTTTCCTACTTTTTCTTTCTTCTCTTTCATCTTTCATACTTTTCATTCTTTCTCTTTCCTCTTTCCGACCTACTTTTTGCCTCGGAATCCGTAAAAGCTAATAGGCTTGTTTGATTAGCCCATTTGGGCAACCAAAATCCATTTCTGCGTTTACCGAGACAAAATTCCTTGCACATATTTACATTGGAATCTGTGTCCGTTCTCTCAACAGGCTATCCAAACAAACCCAATAACTTCCCAAACATAAATCACTTTTCAAAACATAGGTTTTGTCTCGGAATCTGTAAAAGCTATTTTTTAAAATCTATTCTCCAAAATTTAGGTTTTACCTTAGAATCTATAAAATTAATATGAAAATAAGATCCAAACAATCCCCGAACCGGAGAAGAACATGAGCAAAAACTCACACGCATCACATTGTCTCTTTGATATATTTATACTTCAAATCCAACGGAGACATATCATTCTTTTGTTTTCTTATTTTTTACACCTCTCTTTCTTGGTTGGGATCAAATTCTATTTCCAGATATTAATTTCACTGACATTATCTTTATGTAATGTCTTGCTTACTGTAATTTATTGCTTATTGGGAGAAGCCAACTGGATAAGATTTTTAAAATTTAAAAACATAAAGTTATACTTATATAATCAACATATTATATAAGGTTAAATGTTAAAATATATATTTGGTATTTAAAATTTACATCGAATTTTAGTTTAGTCACTTAATTAAGTTCATTAGTTGCATTTTGAGTTCCTTAATACTATCACCTTAGTGTCGTTACAGAAAAGGATGACTACTCAACGAAATGGTGACTCTACAATTAAAAGATCGATGATATATTAATCTTTAATTAAAAATATTTAAAATATAAAAACAATATATTGAATGATAAAATTTTAAGCACACCATTTTGCCAACGCGTAATTACAACGCCACTAATTAAATTTGTCGGGTTAGTGCTTTTCGTGAATGGTACTGGCAACGTTGACACACTGGCCCTGTTGCAATGCTTCTAGGATTTTCAAATATTCGTTCAACAATATTTTTTCACAAAATGAGATAATCTCCTTAACATGTTTACCTCGATTTACGTAAAAAAAACTTCCCCACCGCGTTCTTAAACCAACTCGCTAAAGTTATGTTTTCGCCAAAATAAATACTGTGGGCATCTCCTTACATAAAGGACGCATCTCTCTGAAAATTCAAGAACATCGCAGAAAACAAAAGGAAGCAGAAGGGTTGAGTTTTGAAGTTCATCTACGAACAAGCGAATGTGACCGTAATTGAGATGTTAATTTTGGTCATAACTAAATGTAGAATCTATATCTAAATTTTATTTTATTTTTAAATTATTCATGTTGATGCTCCTTCAACAAATAATCTAAGTAAGAGAAAGACGCAGAAAATAAAAAAGAGAAATTTATTGGAAGGTCCTAAATAAGAAATTTATTCAATGAATGATCCCAATTTTGAAAATATTTATCAAAATGTCCCATTGACAACATGAGGTCCTATACATTGACAACATCATGCGCTGTATTGACAACACCTCATGTTGTCAATAGGATATTTTGATAAATAATTTTAAAATTGGGAACATTTATTAAATAAGTTCCTTATTTGGGACCTCACAATTAATTTTCCAATAAAAAAAATGATCAAGTGCTGTTTCATGAAAAAAAAAGCATAAAAAGTTTCATGTACCTAGGGCTCCTTACAGAAAATTAAGCTTCCATAACAGCTAGCCTTACATGTGGTGGACTCTAAAGGCTTATACCCATGTTATCTCACGGAACCAACAATATTGTGCCCATTCGGGAAAGTGGTAGATAAGTACTTTTACGCAAATCAAGGTATGTGGAGGAAATTATCTCATTTTACAGAAAAACACTGTTGAACGTGCGTTTAGCTCTTGGAAACGTTGTTCCAAACAAGCCAATTATGTTAATAATTAAACTAAATTATGTAAGTCTAAGAGTTGATTAAAAGTGGTTAAAGTTAATAAATATGTAAATAAATGCGACTTATTTTTTAGAACACCCTTATTTATAGAAAGGGATTGTGTAAAAAAATAATCATAGTTTGATCAAGTTTTTAATATCAATTATATTAAGTTCTACAATCATACTTGGTTGTTTAAAATGTTCACGTGTATTTTTTTCATTTCTGAAGATCATATGGTACTTAATGCACTTTTGGAAACAAGCACATGAGTATTTTGCAAATTTTACCAATTTTTCTATTTCTGCTCCCATTAATTACGTATTATATTACCGTTTTAATTATCTCTCAATTTTTTTACTCGTTATTTCCCCTCATAAATAAGAGCATTTTTAAAAATAAAATACATTTTTTTTTTACATATTTAGTCATTTTAACTAATTTTATTGTGTTGTGCTTTGACATAGTTGCATGGATCAGAATTCCACAACATTAAATGATGCAAAGTCAATTTATGTAATTATCTCAGATGCATGGATCAGAATTGCTAAACTTAGGACCATTGAGATTTCCACTTGGATATTGCCACTCATGAACTTTTCTAGAGTGTTCTAATTTCATCCACATTAAAAATTGCCTGAATCATTATCTCAGATGCTTCTCCCTCCCTCCCTCCCTCCCTCCCTCCCTCCCTCTCGTACACACACACACACAGATATGTGGTCATACGTCATCCTGGAAGCCCAACCAAATGAGTGGGTGGCTCCTAAAACGACAGGTCGTTGATCAAAATCAATTCAATAATCCCACTCCAGTAGTTGACTCAAAGGGAGTGAGGGTTTGATCGATTTCCACTGATAATTACTAAATTAGTATGTGAAATGTGAAGTATCTAGTAAAGGGAAATAAGGAAGAAAACATCAAATAAAACGCAATTAAAGTAAAGTACATAAATACTTTTATAATTTTGTAATTATTACTCAATAATTTATATCTATTTTCAGTCCCTCTTAAGATACAAATATTTTTTTGTTGTCTATAAATTAAAAACTGATTATGGAAGTCATGATGGTAACCATTCCTCAGGGTGTCAACAAACTGCTCAATAACCCAATTTTTCAAGTCTTCCCTCTTTATCTTTAGTTTAGTTGCAAAAACACAAATGGTGGAGTATTTGGTGAAGAAATTTCCATGTTATCATAAGCTGCTCTGTCAGTGGAGTATCTATTGCCATTAAAGTAAACTATTGAAAAAATGTTATGCCATTAGAACTAAATGAATATAAATACTGTACCTTTCACACATGATGAAGACTTGACATCACTTACAATTGCTTTACACAAAAATCTCTCAAAGACATGAAATTTGATCAGTGTTACCTAAATGATGCCAACGATGCTTGTGAGGAATAAGCAGGTTGTCTCAGTTTCTTGTACCAGAACCTTTTTGTTGTTATGAACCATGGACCTTCCTTAAGTAATATATATACCAATCAATCAGAGTCCCATTTTGATTTATGATGAGCTTCTCAGTGGTTCATCATCAAACATTTGCAAACATTCTTGTGGGTTGGCATAAAAGTATTCTTCCTCTCTGGGTTTTTCCGGTATGATCACTCTTGTTTTGGGACTTCCCATTTGAGAGGCATGAAATTCCTTTACAATAGCAGAGAACTCATCCCAACTTAATGAGCCTTTGATGTACTGATCTATTACGTTCACTAGCAGCTTCCTGCGCAGCAGTATTGTCTTCTTGAATCCTAGGAATCTGTGCATTAGGAAGCACAAAATGAAATAATAAACATTTGAATCTCAGAATACATAACTTGAGGATTAAAAAGAAATGATAGTTCAGGTATCAAATAGGAAAAATTTGTATAATGTTAGTGGATCAAAGTTTGTCGGAATATTATCCAGTCATGAATTGCTTGTTAATGGACCAAGCATACAGGGCACAAATGGCAGGATGACAGCACCTGCGATGGCCTTCGACAACTTTAGCCATGTTTCCATCATAAGTTGGAATGAATATATCACTCTCAAGAGAGACTAGAAAATCCAGAGCAGCCATTTGGGAGGTATGATTTTGGAAATACTGCAAATCTGAAGGCTCCAGCAGAGTTTCCTTCTTCACCTGTTGCAATTAGAGGAAGTTTTAGTGACAAAGATACAATTGTGACACTATGATTCTGCTTCTTTCAACTTACCAGATTAGGAAATGCTGCACGTAAATTTGCCATCCTTCTCTCTCCACCATATATATCTCCGGCAGCAATATAAATTTGAGTATCGTGATCTATACCTAGTGCCCTCAATGTTAGAGCAGTTTCCTCAGGTGTCAAAGGGCAAAAACCTTCTTTCCTCTTGGCTTCAGAATTAATTACTTTCTCCTTCCACCAGTCTTTAGAATACCTATGAAGCACAAGTATATTTTATTGCATCAAATGGATAAAAAAGTAGATATTGTGCCGTGTAAAATAAGTCTTTGGCTCAGGGGCACTAGAGTTATTTTTAGGGTCAAAAGATCAGATATGAATCTCGAAAGAAGTGCAGATTACCTCATTTCTGTGAGTTCCTTCACTTCCCGGCTGTCACAGCCCTGCGTGCAGCCAGAAAAGGCCAACATGTCCATCTCATATCTAAGATGAAGTACAAGGAAAGGTCCCTTTTCCCTCAAAATTCTAACAATCCTTCTACCAAGTAGCTCTATCTGAGGGGTTAACCTCAGAGCATCAAAATTTACTCGGCATCGCAGCTTTTGAATCTCAGGAGGTAGTCCATTATTTGCTAGTCGAGTATCAGTTTTGTTTAAATGCACAACCTTGTGTTTCAACAATAGGGGAAGGATCTGCGACAAACATTCAGAAGGATCAGAGACCTTGATGCAAACCCATTTAAACAGTGAATCTGGAAAAATCCCGTATCTAGAGGAAGAAGAAAAACTACCTGATGTTTATAGTATGATAACTTAGACCAGCTAACAGGCGACAATGAATAATGTTGCTTTACATCAACTCTTTTCTTGAGGCTAGGTGGTAGTTTCTTTAATATTCTAACCTCATCTCTTAAAGATGTAATGAAATGATCTACATCAAATATGTCTTCAAAATCACTGCAAAATAATGGAAGATACATGAGGTCATTCCAAACAAGAAACAAGGATAATCCTAAATATAGAAAGCAATTAAGTGCAGACCTTGGATCAGCCCAGAAGGAGGTCTTATCAAGCTCTGGAACTATGAGAGTGGCATTCAAGTATCTAGCAATGGCGACCATGTCGCATATCTGCGGAAGAAACCCAAAGAGTGAAATTATAGCTTTTAAATAAGTGAACCAGACTAGAGCAGAAAACACATGAATATAGTTAGATGATCACAATGAAGGGAAATTAAGTTCAGCACTCACTGCTGCTCGCATTTGATTGAGTCCTCCATTGCAAGAAACGATAAGATAGCCGTTGTTCTTATAAATCCCTGATGACAAGAATCAATAAATTCAGTACAATGTTCATCAAATTATAAAACGCATACTCCAAAAAAAAAACATGTAGGATCAATTGGTCATAATGCATAGCAGAAAAACATCGAATCCTCAGAAAAGAAGGGCGTGCAAGATGCTATATGGAAATCCCAATTCATGAGACAAAATATCAAGGGTAACGAGGCTGTTGCAGAAACAACCACAAATCAGAATGGGTTAGCTTAATTTTTAAGAAGAGACAGTGAGTTCAATTCCTTTGTAAGAGTTCAAATATCAAAATCCTAAATTCACCAACAACAAAAGAGAGTATATCCTGAAAAATAAAAAACATCTGGGAAAGGAAACTGGGGGGAAAACCTGCAACCATCAACAAATCAAATCATGCATTTCTTCTACAATTAGCAAAGCTTAATTAATAGCTTAAAGATAAACATGAGTCAACCCCAAAACTTACTTTTAGGTGGAAGCACAGGCTTGGTTGAAACGCGAGACTTCTCTTTCTCTATCTTTGCACTTACAGTTGGGAGGGCATTCTTATCTGAAACGGAAGACTTCTCTTTCTCTATCCTTACATTTCCGGATGGGAATTCAGCCATGGCGAAAAATTGAGATTTGTCTTCATCTATCTTTACAGGAGGAGATAAATCAGTGCGGATAAAATAGCAAGGCACGTCCTTCAACAATCCTGGCGCCCACAAGTCACACATAGCCATAAGCTGAACAATACAACTCCAGAGTATCACAGTTGTAATTGTCCTCACCATCCAAACCTTAATTCGAGGCCTTATAATCAATCTCCTAGGCCTATCAATTTTGCCTGAGCCCAAAATATTGAGCTGCATTTCCATGTCGTCAATGTCATTACTGCGATTGCTTAGCTTTGCATCACCGTTTTTGGCCCACCGGAGCAACATCTGTGAAAGGATTACTTCGATTCACTCACCCACTTACGTGAGAGAGCTTACCTTATCAAATACTCCTAAGAATCCTTGAACTTAGTGATGATCATTAAATGCCGAGAAACTACGCGTTTGGATTCTTTCCTGCTAAAATAAATGCTAATAAAATGAAACTTATTTACTATAAATATTGCAATTACTAGAAAATGCTTTCTCAGCCCACTAAGCAAGGGAATGCACTGAATTTACTCAAACAATGAAGCGCACACACTCAAATTCTAAAACCTCCATAGTTTTCAGAACCCCGAGTACAAAAACAATGGCAATGCAGCTTCTATCAATCTATTCACGAATCAGGACTAAATCTATGCCGCACCACGACGATCTAAATTAGCATTAAAAAGACCCAGAGAGAAGCTGATGCGTTTTGAATTGAAATGACTTCGAAAGAGGAAAGAAGGGAAAAAAATTCCGGGAAGGAAAGAATAAAGAGTTGCCGAGATTAATGCTCACAAGCAGCAATAATACTTCAAACTACGTTAAGATTATACATATATTGAGTATTTAACCAATGCAAAAGAATGGATTCAGAAACAAATGAATGGTTGGGAAGTTGGAATGATGGATGAGCAATGAGATTCTGGGAGAAGAAAGAGGAAGGTAAATACAGAAGATTCTCGCGGCAATTCAGGCGGAAGGCTGAGGAGTAGGGAGAGAGTGAGATAGAAGAGGAAAAAGAGAGAGAAAAGGAGTTATTAAAAATGTAACAGAGATAGCCAGCAATCAAGGCGGTAGTGATGGATTTACAGTGGGAGGAAGCGATGTGGTGTCAAAGATCGAAGCCGTTTAAATTGCCAGACGGACCCTTTCATCTCAACTGTAACATACCTTTGGTCATCGCCTTTTTTTTTTTAAGAAAAATATATTATTACCATTCAATTTTCATTATTTATGGGGAGAAAAATAATTTTTTTATAATGCATTTTTATCAAATACTAAAAAAATATTTCTTGAAAAAAAAGTAAAGAGCTGACTAAATGATGGAAAATAAATATCGAACCAGGTGAAAATAATATAGTAGTTATCTTTTTAATATTTTATTTCTTAGTCAGCACTATCAAAATTATGGTTGGTTTAATGGCTTCCATAAACATGTTTTTTTTTTCAATTTTTTATTTAAAAATATCAATATATATAGAAATGATAAAATAACTGAATAGATTATAATATATTTAATATGTGAAAATGTTACATACACACATGGATAAACGTATAACTATAGGCACACATATCCAATTAAATTTGGTAAATTTATATGTTTATTTAAATTTAAGAAAATAATCGAAACATGAAAAATCATATATATAATTATTTTAAAACTAGTTCAGAAAGATGTATTTGTAATTATTTTGCAAAATTAAAAAAACGTTTTTTACAATTATAAACAAAGACAAAACATCTTCTCTTTCACCCATATTTGCTATTGCATTATTATTGCTAGTTATTCACCGTATTAAATAATATGTAGATTTTTAACACCATTTTCAGAAATAGAACATTTTATGACCTCAAATGACAGATTTGGTTACCTTATAAACTAATTATTAAATATAATATACACTACATCTTTTACCTTTTATATATAACTTCACACGCCATTATATCATAACAGAAAGTTTAGTATATATACTATAACACGTATGGATAAAAACAAGCTTAGTTAGTTATGCAGATGGAGAGATAATTTGTATGGGATTTGTTATAACTAATTAAGATTCAGGTGGGGAAGTATAATTAAGAATCGAAGATTAAGGTTTATGTTTGTTGAAGAGGTTTGGTGGCTGACTATTCATACATTCTCTAGATTAAATAGTGAGGTGGATGAAACCAAACCTTTGCTTTTTGTACAAATGATAAAAAATATACACATTAATATATAAAATATAACATGTATAAGCACAAATTAATATTAATTTAATGTGCCCAGGTTTGTGGATCGGGTTTAACCGAATGGACCACAAAATTGTAAGAAATAAAAGTCTGTTAGCTCGCCTCTTATGCCTTCCTTGAAGCATCGGCACCAAAGCCCTCACCTGGAAAACATTAATGCCTCGTTTGGTACACTGGAATTGATTTTGATAGAAATAGAGGTGGATATGGAAATTGATATGAATTTTACAAGTACGTTTGGTATGTCATGGAAATGGAATCCTATTTTTACATAAAAAGACTAAAATTCCCTTTTATATTTAAAAATAAAAAAATACAAAAAAAAATCACGTCTCGTCTTCGTCTTCATCACCGGAGGTTGCCGTCTTCATCGTTGTCTTCATCGTGGCCAAAGACAAAGTCTTCATAGTCGAAGACGAAGGCGCCGTGCTCGAAGACGAAGGCGTCGCTGGAGGTATATTGAACAGTCGAACCCATCGTGCTCGAAGATGAAGCCGTCGCCGAAGGTGCCATCATCGCTCGTTGGTGCCGTGATGGTCGAAGACGGCGAACGGATGTGAAGGGCAAAAATGGATTCCATGGAGGTGGAATTGCAAAACTGAGGTTGAGAGATTGAATTGAAAAAGTGAGTTTTGGTGGATATAGAAATGGAATTGAATTCGATTTCCATCCTACCAAACATGCATGTATGATGGAATTGGGCTCCATTTCCATTTTCATGTGCCCAATTCCATCATACAATTGTAAGTTGTAACCATGTATTAGTAACAACTAATTAAGTGGCTAAACAAACAATTTGGGCCATAAATACTCCCTTAATCTCTATTACCACAAAGCCCTAACGTCAACACTTAAGCTACACCCCTCAAAATACCTAAATTTGATTATCAGGTCAAAAGGAAAAAAATCTATACCTATTAAACTTAAATTTTATCCATTATGATAACACAATCATTATGACCCTCTTCCAAGCTTTACATCATCAGAATTTGGAAAACCTTAATTCATTACTCAAACCATAATCCCTAAATCACATATATCCTTGACTACCATGAAATTAAACCGGTTAGGGATTGTACGGGTTTGAAACACACTTCTGTCAAAATAGATTCCAGGACGAACATTCTTTAAGATAGAGGAATGATATAAGCCTTTAGCTTAATTATGATTAACAACATTACTTTCAATTGATATCACTTATAAAAATCACAATCAACACAAAATTACAATTATTCGCTAATCCAAATGGGCACTGACTCACCCTAAATTGTTGTGTGTGTGTGTGTGTGTATATAGTTATGCTCAATAAAAAATGTCCATGACAAGTAAGGTAATAATATGAATCTAATATCACTCTAAATATAATAGTTATGTGATTATTTATAATATTTTTAGGTCATAATGAAAACCAAAATTAATTTTAACTATAAATATGTGACATGTACCCAAAAAAACCAATTAATATGTGATATAAAAATTATGTATACCTTTTACCTTTCATGTGTATATTTGATTACTCTGGTCGTTGATGTCCATTGTTGTAATTGGCTTTGTTAATTTTTTTTAAAAAAAAAATTATATGCTAAGTGTGTTGTGCGAAATCAATTAATTTATTTTTTAAAAAAATATTCTAATATTGTTAGACAAATTTAAAAAGGGCATGTCAGTTTGTGACTAAGTGGTGTCAACTCTAATGGTGGCCCAATTTAGTTAGCCTTACCTTGGATAATTTAATTTTAACCTATTTACCGAATTTTCATAACTTTATTATAAAAAACAATCATTTCAAGTTGAAAAGGAAATTAGACCAAAAATAAAATAAAGCAACACATGAAATTCAACATCAAATGTTAGAGGATTTGAAAGTCATTCACCACTAAGCTCTGAATTTTTTATTTAAAAAAGTGGTTAAGGCCTTAATTATGGCAATTAGTGGAAATGGGATGGTATAGATTGATTCCACTGTGCCCACATCATGCTTGATGGTATGAAATTAATTATAATACATTGAATAATTAACTTCTTTTTTTTTTTTGAAAAAAATCGGTCTGTCATTGTTATAAAAACCAAAATTAATTATAATTGGTACATTGAATAATTAACGTCATTTTAATAGGTAGTCTTTCCTTTACTTGAAACGAAAATGATGCTTTCACTTATTTAATTTAAACTTGAAAAATGGTAGGATATTCAATTTTATTAAAAAAATGCCTAAATTGAAAATTTAATTGTATGTGATGCATTTATAGTGACACCCTTCGATCTTAAATATAACAGTTTGGGAATATTATCTTTAAAGAGGTAAAACACAATAATATGCTAGTATTCCTTTTTTTATTTTGCTTTTAGTCCCAAATTATTGTAAAAAAAAACTATATTAGACCATACTCAATTCATCTTAAATTGGGTTAGAATAGATTATATGTCTGAACAATTTTGTCCCGTTAAAATTATTATTCTTCTTATTCTAAATGTAAATTTTTTTAATGTAAATCACACAATAAAAAGAATCTTACATTTAGAATTGGAATATTATTATATATAAGACTGAAACTCAAAATCATATTTTAGAAAACAAAGTGCTAAACCACTTAAATGGAATGTAATTTATTATATATGATGTTGCTTTTAGTCTTAAACATATGAGCTAATTAAAAATTTATTTTATCTTTAATATAAAATTTCAATAAATGTTCCAAAAGACTCAGGGCGAAGTGTGGGGTCATCTAAGCGAGGAACGATCGATGGATAGATGACTTTATCTGTAAGCTTACCAAGGTTCCTCCTGTTATTGCAGAAATCATTGTGGTCATTCATGGTCTACAATTATGCTGAAATCATTGTAAAAACATAGTGTAAGAGAATGTAGGAGGAAAAATAAAAATTGCTATTACTTGGTAAGGGCAATTTATTATTTTTATTTTTATCGTTTTATCGTCATTCACAATAAATATCATTTTTTTTAAGTTCTTTAATCTAATTTTATCTAATTAAAACTAAAAACAATATTAACTTATAAGTTAAATAAATAAATTAATATATTTTATAAGTTTATAATAAATATAAATATTTTTAACTAATAGATTTAGTTTTATTGAAAACTCAATTATTTTTATAACAAGGAGTTATATAAATGTCTGTGTTTTTTTATACAAGTAACCTAATAATGCAAAATTCAAATATGTGTGAATCCCAACCTTAAATCATGAAAAGGAAAGGGAAAAAGGAATCAACATAGGAAATTGCAAGGCTGTAGAAAGCTGTAATGAGACAAAAGACAAGGACAGCCAATACGTACAAAGTACAAACACATGTCATGGAGACAAAAATCCACTGCTTCGCATTTACTTACTACCATCTATTCCTTCTCTGGAATCAAGTCACTTGGAACTTGAAGCCTAGATGTAAAATTTTTTATACTTAAAAAGACGCATTTTTAGTATTTTATTATTAACATAGTTAGTTTTACTTCATAAAAAAATATTAATAATAATTTTGTAATTAAATAATGTTCAAATATAATTGAATACTAATTATTGATATATATTTTAGAATTTGTTGAGTCACTATTTTTTATTAAGTAAAATTAATGATGTTAATATTAAAGGATTATAACGACACTTTTTAAATTGAAGAGATCAAATTGAAATTTAATATGAGTTTAAATAATCAAACAAATATTTTAGTTTATAAAAAGTTAAATGACGTGATAAAAATAGGATTAAAAAAATTTCCATTCTTGATTCACAGAGGGGTACCTAATTTGCGTATAAGGGTTTGGATAATGGTGATAACTTTGATAATGCATTGTTAATACCATTAAGTAGACTGTCCTGGAATATTAACTAATACATGATTAAAATAAAAACTCATTAAATTTTTTTTTTTTAAAAACAGAGTAAACATATGACAAAAGACCCAAAAAAAAATGATTTTGAGCAAAGAAATCGATGTTCAACAATAAAATATGATTCCACCATTTCAATTTATGTAGAAATAACACAAAAAATCGATCTTTTTTCCTCCATGAACTTGCGTAGTGTATGGGGGTGAGCATCAAAGTCTTTGCAGTCAATGTAGTGATAAACAGTAATGAGATATATTTTCTGGTTAACTGAAGTCAAAGAACATTGACTTTGCCCAAGAATTCAAATGCTACAAATCCATGGGCGATTAATGCGTCAGGCGAAAGGTTTAATTCCCTAAATGATTTAGAGCGTGTTTAGGAATACGTTCCAACAACATTTAAGATAAAACTTCTTTTATATCTTTAACTTGTATATGGTAAATCAAGTTTTACACCACTAGTTATTAATTTACCTTAGTGGCCTAGCTTTGACCTAATAGGGTTTGACAACAGGTTTTAATCCAAAGTTTTAACAAATTGAGTTTATGGGTCTCTTGTAATACTTTCCTAATCAAATTTTATCTCGCACCCGGAGACAGAAATAACTTTTAGGTATAATATTTTCAGAAATGGAATTTTAGATAGAAGTTAGATGATGGAATGTGATTTATTTTTGGATAAACGGTGACAGAAACGACATTTTGTGAAAATGAAAATTTGTTTGGGTAAATGTTTGAGAAGTAGTTTTGGTGAAAAATGATTTAAATGTAAACAGTGATTTTGTATTTAAATGCTAATAAAATAATAAAAATACGTTTTAATGGGAGTATTCAATATAATTATTTTTATATTTTAAAATTTAATGATATTTTGTGATCATTTAACTACAAAATCATCGTTTAAGTTTTTCTATTAAATGAAAATAACGGTATTAAGACAAAAAGACTAAAAATATACCTTTTGAACTTAAGTGACTAAACTAAAACTGATATAAATCTAAATGACCAAATACATACTTTAGTCTAAAAAATAAAAATGAAATGCCTTTTCCATATATGCATAGCCAAACGGGCTATTTTAGACTGAATAGATTTTGTCCCACTAGAAGCTACATTTTGCAATCCCAAAAGCTTTGCCAAACGCACCAACACGAAACAGGTCAACTTCTTATTTTCATGTCAACTCAAATTATTTCTATTTTAATACAAAAGCATGTTGTATGTTTTGCTACAATGTTACTTTTTCTTATATTTTAATTATTATGTTCTAGAGGATTTTTTATTGCTTAGTCCAAGTATTGAAAATGTTGTAGATTGTGGTCATTTAACACAACGATAGTGGGAGAATGTCAAATTCCATTATAGAAGTTAATGGAATTTGCCACAAAAGAGTGTGTGTGTGTGTGGGGAAAGTGGAGGCAGACATCGTTGAAATTCATGGAAGGATCTATAATCTTTTAATTGACTTTAACAAGTCATGGGACTGTCATCGCTCATCATGGTAATTTAAATGTAGACTAAATTTGTTACTATTTTTTTACACCAAACTTATCAGGAAAATACAAATGAAATAATTAGATTATTCTGGAGTATATACTATTAATGAAAGTACAAATGAAAAATGAAACTTAATGTAAACTTAAATAATCAAACATGTGCCTAAGCCTACTATTAATTGATGTAATATTCGTAAAATAAAATAATTGTAGTCTTATGCATGAATTTTTTTTATTAAAAAGTAGGTACTGTTAAATAATTGTAGGAGAGATTTATGTCGCATTTCTTGAAGAATTTTCTGTCATAGAAAATGGATGCGATATATACATATTAATAAAATTGACTATATGTATATGGTCAATTTTCTGTCATGTTAATAAATCTAGGCATGGTGGCACCATAATTTAACAGCCTTGATTATTACTAATCTGGTCATATTTACAAAAGTTAAAAAAACATATTTTCTTTAATCCTAATTCCTTTTATATATTCTTATTATAAGACACCAACTATAGAAGGTGCTCTTGGTCATTTGAACAAGGTATTTATGTGTTTACTCTATAGGATCGGATCCTAAACCTCGAGAAACTCTTGCTTTTAACTTACTACTACTCAGGTACAAAAAAGAAAAAAGAAAAAAAATTACTACTACTACTAGCTCCTCTATGCGTTGAGCATTAATCTTTCCCTTGTTCTTATGGAAATTATATCTGCCTTTTTTTTTTTGTACATTTTGTTAACTTTTGATAACTCAGTGTTTGGCTCTGCTTGATTGAGGGGAATAGTTCATGGGTCTTTTTACAAGGGAGAAATCTTAGCCAGTCAATAACTTAGTACACTTTTTCTTGGGCCACTTTCTTATGGAATTCTTCAAGGTAAGGAGGATACAAGCAAGTTATAATGAGCAATTGTTAATAATTAATAAACCTCAATACATTACAATTTAACAAAGTCACAATTACATTGCCAAGCAGCCCAAGCTCAAACAAATGGAGACTTGGCGCACTACAAATGCTTTATAAAATTGAAACTGGATGCTAATTTAGAGAACCAAACGTATGTTTTAGCCAATAAAATATTAAATTATATAAAACTTGTGCAAAAATGACTTTGGCTGTAACATGGCATCTTCATAACCAAAACTGAATTTCCACAAGCTTCACTTGTTCACAAGAACATAAAATATCAAGACATGCGTTTTACAATGCTGGGTCACAGAGACACATGAATAATTAATTCAGGAGGGGGACACGACACATTATTCAGGATTTTCCAGCACTAATGGCAGACTGAACAAAATCATCACAGCGGGTG